>JANEHU010000688.1:0-28338 GCA_027563435.1 Nasonovia ribisnigri | reverse complement strand
TGGTTTGTACAAAAGTGTATACTAGATTATCAAAGTTATACCAAGTTTGTCGTTTTTTTTTTTATATTGTACTAAAACAAGTTACAATGGCCTACATCCACATAAAACGGTTTTAACACAACTCCGTATATTAATCAACATTCCTCTCTGATTTAAGTGTTAAATTAATTAATAATTTATATAATAAAAATCTTACTATATTGCGTTGATTTAGACACCAGGTATGAACTCATATTTGCATATTTATCTTAATAGGTATTTATAATTTCGTAACAATTGTGTTATTTTCACTACTAAATAAATAAATAAACCCTAACACTTTTTTTCCTTTTATTATTTTTCTCTCACTACAAATACCTCCCCAAACTTTTAGCTTTTATTTAAAAATTGTTTTTCTATTTTTGTTTATATTCTACTATAAACCAGCAATAGACTCTGAACTCATTAGTGATCACTGATAAATTAATTAATGAATAAAGTGTAGAGAGTGAACAGAATTCTGATCATAAAATATTTATAAGAAACACTAGTTATGAGCAAACCTAAGCACCAGAGCGCCTGTTTGACCACCTCCCTAGGTTGGAATTTACCCTTTTTAAATTAGTCTATCTTCTTCCAAGAAGTATAATCCATCCCTGTACCAAATTTCAATTTTTGCATTCGTCCAGCCGTTGAGGAATGCGTAAAGAACACACACACACACATATATATAAATATTCATTTTTATATACATGTATATTATATATAGATTTAAACATATTTTGAAATGTACTGATGAATATAAAAAATGTTATGTAAAGATTGATGAACATCATTACTACGATTCCATTATTACCTATTTTTGGAAAATGTGCTATAATCAACATATATATATTAATTAACTGCACGTTATATAAAACTATATTTATAATATTAATCATTTTTTAACAGAGATGTGTATGCGAGTTACTCATTTCTAATTTTACATTATTCCGTAGTAATATATAGGTACCTTGTGTGGCGATCACAATTATGTAGCTAAGAAGTATGAAACGTATTATACATATTGTATACTCAGTATGATTCCTATGAGATATAACAATGGATGTCACATGTACATCCTTGCTTGAAATCTCTTAGTTATGGATTTTAATAATTGTTTTTTAAATAATTTTTAGTAAGTTTATAATATTGTTTGGAAAATAAAAATAAAACTTTTTACTCAGTATTCTTATCATGTTTGTGTGGGTGCTCATTAATGATTATTAATTAATAGGTATTAGTTATGACTAATTAGTTACTAATTATAATATTTATATTCATACATAAAATTACAACTGAACTTAATAAAATTTGATACTATATGACATTATGTAATTATTAATAATTATATTCTAATAATGAATTTGATTTTTATAATTTAGTTGTGGACCATTACGTAAACAAATACATACAAATAATTTAATTACTTTGTTGGATTTCATCATTGATTAATCTATAAGAGTATTAAAGTAATTTTTTATTTAATATTTTATTATTATTATAATTATTTTGAAAATACAAGAGATTTAAGTGGCAAACGTCAAGTACCAGTACCAGTAACCAGTACCTACCCAAAATTCTTCAAAATCACAAAAAATCCCAAATAATTATTAGCCATTATTATGTCCAGTGACTATTGCAGTGTCGTGTAACATAAGAACTTTTGTTATTAATTTACCAATACAATTTACTTTAACTCAATAAAATTCACATCAAAAGAGAAACAAAAAAAAATGCATAAGCTAAGACGTAAAGATAGCTCCCATATTATGCCAGATAAAATTATTTAAAGGAACCGAAAATGAGAATTACTTCATTTATAATACTATAACTATGTAACTATGTAAGTATAGTAAATACTAAATTAGGTAATATTAAACTGTATAGTTCGTTATGCTGTTTTGTATAAATCGACCAAATTTTTATTGTTACAGAAAATATAACAAAGGTATTTAATTAAAACTTGTATAAAATAATTTTGTAGTGTAATGTCTATAGCAAAAAAAAATGAATAAATATAATGCCTATAATCTATAATATAGTATATATTATATACTTAGTACTAATATATATTGTAAGTAGTAATATTATATGTGTTTTTGGATAATATAATAGTTCGTTGTATTATTAATATTATGGAAGGTTGATTTAACTTTTGCCGAATACATGGCATCAATATAATATAATTTTTCATGTTCATACAAAACAGCTAACGTTTTTATATTAGCTTTTTTGTTTTTGTTTTTGATAAAAATATTTATTATCAAAAATATGCAAAGAATAATATTTTAATCCAAGAACTCATTTCTTAATCTCAGGTATACCTATATCATATTTACCGGCTTATAGAATTAATAATTAAATAATTTTAGACGGAACATTTCTCCCGATGACTGCGAGGACCTGGAGGCGTGGTTGTGCCAAACGGATTAAGAGAGATAGAATAAGTTTTATCATAAGTGTAGGAGAAATAGTGCTTTCCGACAACCGCGGGTAATAAATAACTAGATACCTTACAGCACCCGATTATCGTACAAAAAACCACAATATTCTAAGTTACACTGAAGTTGCAAGTCACCCTGCAGGTTTATGGTATTATAGAGGATGCACAAGTAAATAGTAATTTACATTATGTTTGTTTTATTGGTTAATCAGCTTAAATCCTCAATAGCCGATAGGTACCACCTCTAACTAATATAATAATAAATAATAATCAAGCTGTTAATTACACACTCTTGGCATAGTATAAATAGACAAAGCACTAATAATAAGTTGTAAAAAAACAACAATTCGGGTAAGTATCAAACTATTTATTTATTCATGTTTATATTTTTTTATTAATAACTAGCTGATCCCACGCATTTCGTTTTTATTGTAAAATAAAATTATAATGGAGACATTTTATTATTTTCAATGTTTGATTTTTCTTAATGTTTTTAAAATTATAAAAAATTGTCCATAAAATATGACGTCACTGTACATTTTTTACAATTAAATCCTTAAAATATTAGATTTTAAATTACAAAACTAAATTTGATTGGGAAATGTATTTTCTTATAATATGAGAGAATTCTCCTATATTAATATTAATCTATCCACAGCATTTAAAAACTATAGCGACCTTTACGACCTATTCTCATACCTATACCAAATATATATAAATAACTTCATCAAAATTCGTCGAGCCGTTTAGGATAAATGCGTTATTTGAACATTATTATTTTCGTTGCAGAGTCGTCCGAGTTACAGCCATGATTTTGCACCTGATCTACCCCACTAACAAACTGCAATAATAAATTAATACTCATTTCTATTAATTGTTTCTCCTATAGCTAATAACGACCATTTATAAACAAACATTAACAGTATGAGTTTGGGGAGTCTGGTTCCAAATTTACAGGGAGAAAAAAAGTTTAATGAGTAATGTCTGCCTTACAGTCATTCCAATCTCCCTGAAGTTTTCTTGAAAAACGTTTAGACATGATTAATTTAAAACATTTAGTCAGTTATTAACGAACCTTTGTTCAACAAAGTTGTTTTATTTTTTTTCATTAAATTATACTAAGTGCGATAATTCTATAAGTTATTTGATTTGATTTCACGTTTACTTCAGTTAACAACAATTTAAATTAAAACAGTTTAGTATATAGGTACCAATACGTGTATAAGTAATATTACCTATATACTTAGTTTCCAAGTATATATTGTAATGATCATCAGATCGACGTTAATCACGATCAGAATAATTTACGTTTATTAAAGTTATATCAGTTATTTCTTCACGTTTTAATTAATTATCAACACAAAACAAGTCAGTATTCAATATCCGCCATTTTAGCAAGAATAGTGTAACGGTTGGATTGTTGATTAATAGGTACAATTATTTCTGTTGTTATATTAATAGAAATTAGAATGTAATTTTATTAAAAAAAATGTAATGTTCAACGATCAACCGTTGAAACCGCGAGTGTTTAATATGAATAATATGATCAATAATTAATAATCTACATACTAATTGTAAATGTATAAAAATATCTGATAATATATAATATTCAGGCACTTTAAACCAGTTTACTATTAAATTTTATGTTAATGATAGTTTTATTACCTTATCATCGTTTAAAACAATTACAACAGTGTATCGATTCGTTTATTGATGAAAAGCAGAAAAAATTGGTTTTATTTCAGTCAACTTTCGATACCTATAGTACCTATATTGTTCAATTAAAGCAGACATAACTATTCTATACCATTATCTTGTCAACGAGATGATTTCTTTAGTCAGTATTTCCAAAATTTTGATTTTAGCATTTGTTGTATACAGTACGGCGATTCTTGTTTCATGTATGAAATACTTCAATTTCACAATAATACACTATCAGATATGATATATTGATATCACGTGATTTCATAATGTTATATCTTAAGCAAGGATTTTGCATAAAATGTATGTTGCTATTTTCAACATCATGTTCGTGCAATCAATGAGTGTCCACATAACATTACTTAATTGATTAAATATCAAAATGTTATAGGTACTGCATATTTTTGCATATTTTGAAGCTAGTGCATGTTCTGCATATTTTGCACCTGCAAAATTACTTTTAGTATAAAATTAGTTACAATTTTCTTTTTGCTGTTTGAAAATTATTTCATAAATAATTACCTTATGAATTTCAATATTATAGTAAGGCAGAAACAAGATTAATGTTTTATAACAATGTATTACTTCTTTTATTACAACAATTAATACATCTATTGCATGATCATTAAAATATATTTTATATATTAAGTTCAATTAATTATAATTTATTTATTTTTGCGTTATATAATATTAATAAATGGTCTAATTTTATTTATTTTTACAATTTTTATTATCTGTCGAAAACCGATCCAAAATATCCCGCATGATGTCGTTTATTTTGTTTGTGAAGTTGAAATCTTTCGCGTCTCGTTGTGTCGTATGTAACTTTATACTTGCTTCAGCGTGTTTCCATGTAGCATAAAAATCCTTTTTTATAATATTTTAATCATGTTATGGTTAAATAACATCAATTCAATCGTCAAAATCACTATTTTAATTATGAATGAACTGATAGATTTATATTGAAATGAGAAAAATGTTTGTATAATAATAACAATTTTTGTTAGATTTAAAATTTAAAATTACAAAAGTATAAACATCAATAATAAAACAATGAACACAAAAAAATTACAATGTAGCATTATAGAAAAATTAATAATATACAGTTTTGATTATTAGGTCAACAGAAGTATTATTGAGCTATAATTTCGCAATATTGATAGGTATAAAGTATGTACTACGTAATTACTAATTACTTATATTATATTATAGGTATGTTAAAAATTCCATTTCATAAAATATAACCTTAAATAAAAAAACCATTAGTCAGTTAGATTTTAAATACATTATACATTAGGTTTTTTTAAAACACTTACCTGAACAAAGTGCGTATTACTTGTTATATAGTCTTGTAACAGACAGGCAGTGGCTGTGTAACGGGGGTGCAGATATGATGTTGAGATTTAGCACTAGTGCACTACTACAGTCAATGTATGTGTAATATGGCGTGATCATCGTTCAGCAGGTATTCTGGTCAGATAATTAGGAAGGTATAAACTACATAAATGCAGTCGTTATTATTTTTTTTAGGATTTCCACAATTGTGCTTAGGGGTCGTTTGTTCTGATTATCTACGTTAATCAATAATTTACAATAATTTTTATATATATATAATTATATTTCTTTTTATAAAAATGACTGCTTGCCGTTTATAATCAGCATGATATTATAATGTACTGTAAAAGTGCTTGACCATGGTTTCCTATAATCCGATTATGAAATGTAATGGGTCACAACAAAACTTGCCGGTGCGGTGAACGCACACACACTCCGCTCTATCATATCCATGGTCCAGGACACACCCGGCTGATACCTTGTATCTATACTATTACTATATAGTATATACCAGGGGTGGCCAAATTGCGGTTCGCGTGCCACATGCGGCTCTCGTCATAGTCGTATGCGGCTAGCGGTCTTATTTACAAAAACTAAAATTTTATTTTTTTTTTGTATAGATTTATAAAGCAAATGTCTTTATTATATAAGGCTATAGATTACAGATAAACAAACAAAACAAAAATTAATTAATATGAATAATAAATTAAAAAATGTTACACTAAGCTAAATTTGTTTGCGTGATATTTTTTTCATGTCTACTTTTTTAGTAAGTTTCTTAAGATCTGTTTGAATTGATGTAAGAGCAGTTCTTAGTAATTCTATGAGATGATCATCAGTCAAATTTGAACGATATTTCAACTTAATTATTTTCATTGTTGAATAAAGCGATTCACATGAATACGTCGTTCCGAAAATTTATATCAACCATACGCCGCACAGTTTTTAATATTTGGGTATTTTAACTATTTTATTTGGGTAACTAACTTTCGCAAGTATCGGTAAAATGTTTCATATATTTTACAAACAAATTAAGGTGTTTACAAAGGAACTATTCAATACAAACTATTTTAACAACGATATAATTTCATATTTCGTAAATTGATATGTTCATCGGATGTTAGCTATCTTTATTACTTTTGTGGTATAAAAGTATAGGGTAGATAATTTGGCTCTTGATATAATCATTAGTATTTGTGGCTCTCGTACATATTCATGTTGACCACCCCTGGTATATACTGTACAAGAATCTCTCTCTATCTGTCACTGTCTCTCTCTCTCTCTCTATATATATATATACACCCACTGTTACCGTCACCCGTCGTCTTTTCGAGGGTTACTAAGCCGGCGGGCGACAGCAGTCTTTTTTGTCTACACCGCAGCACAGCGTGGGTGGCAGCTGGTTTTGTAGTTTTTACTTCAATTCTTATATATTCTCAAACATCATGGCCGGTATTCTTGTATTTTTATATCATTATTATTATATACCTCCAGTACCCAATGTATTAATAAAATGTATAAAATAAAATATTTTGTGTGATTATTTCAGTGATTTAAGCACCATTCAATACACAGAAATACTTTTGACTCAGAAAAATGTTACGTTTCATTCGAAAAATACGAAGAAATTTAGACATTTTTTAAAATTTGTATATAAATATTTGAAATAAACACACTGAAGTGATATATTTTACAGCGACTACTTAACAAATTGCATACCTACTTATATTTGTATGTACTTTTGGTAACTTTAAAAATTTTATTCCTTAAATAATATTTTTATTCTTTTAACATAAGTTATTTTTTACACAAGTACACAACAGTTATACAAATAAAGTGTACACACGCATTACAACACATTTTAGAAATATTGTAGCTTTGTTATTATTAATTCTTGTCTCAAACTTTAGGAATAATGGTTTATGAGGTCAATGCATAACATCTAGTGTGGCCCAAGTTTTTCGAGGTATTCAGGACACAGTGATTTGTATTATACAGGTGCATTCAAACCGAAAACAAAAACCAAAAACCAGCTGTATTGAAAATATTATGTTGGCCACTGACTGTGAGGTGCAAAAATATTCGATTTAATCGTAATAATCGACCATATTTTGTAGTGTTACAGAATAACCATTCCTTTATTTAGTAAAATAATAAGTTGTACTATTATAAATAATACTAGAATTTTCTTACCAGCTTAAAAAAATAAATTAGAATTTCGGAACAAAAACCAACTTAGTGATTAAAAATATTATTTAGTAATCTAACCGTCGACACTATGTATCGTAAAGATTATCACACAACCCCCTATTATCCTCAATACATAAAGTAAATTTAATACAAAATTATAAGTCAAGTCACAGTCTCTCTTTTATAATAATATTATTTATGATTTCATTAATTTTCTGTATATCGTAAAATTAAGATTAGGAAAATAAAATCTGATATCATTTGTACAAGATTGTGACTAACAGTATCAAATTTAGCAGTGAGTTTATTTATCTACCTATAGCTGGCTATAGTGAACCTCACTCAAGTTGCTCAATGTCCCGCCGTGCGTTTGTTATGTTACGTACCTACCTATGTATATTATTATATTGTAATGCACGTTACGTTCGCAGTGCTCCACGAATTTCGCCGACATCCGGACTGTAAAATCCGGGCTCCGTCAACAGTAACGACGCGGTTGAAAGCTTACGCCGCCGTATTAGCAAACCTCCTGAGGACTATAGCACCGTCAAACGAGTTTCGGGCTGGTTCTAGCTCCCAGCATCAGCATTAGGTATACTCACCGTTCTATGCCCTTTCGTCGGAAAGTCGTTTTACAGCCACCGCCGCTGTCACACAAAATCGAAAACTACACAATTTTATTATACGTTGGCGACAGGGTCAATAACTCCGTCCCTATTCGTCGCAATGTCGGCCGTATCACCACCGTCGACCGTCGACCGTCGCTTTAAGACGTCACCAAAACTGTAACGAAATGTAGATTTGTAGAGAACAATTGTTCGGTGAAAAAAAAAACGTGAGCCTATATTGTGATAAATTAATAATTGAACGTAATAATATTAATTATTACACTTTATATGTTTTATTTATTAATATTATTAAAACACCAGATATCCGTGGCAATAAGCCGTCGCTACTTTTTTCTTTGTTGGCAATTACCTTGGATTAGTTTTAAAATATTACATTTATATAGAGGATTCTAAATACTATCATCAGTTATTGTAATTACATATTACGTATTGAAAAATATAATATTATAAAAATGTATATCCGGTGGAAACGCACCTTTATGTATTCAATTAGTTTTAGGGATGTTATCGTTGAGCATCGTTTGCGACAATTTCACGCTGCATGGATTTAGTTCATGTCGTGTGCCCGGTCTCACAAACGGTTATATAAACACGGTTGCTAAAATACCACAAAGCCACACTAAAAAATAAAAAAAACGTCATAGGATCCGACGCCACTGGTTGATTATATAAAATATCTTATATTAAGTAGTACCTATAAATAATAATTTTCATATAGTTGAATAAGGTTTACTAGTTTTAAAAAAAAAATCATGGCGGATACAATACCCAAAACTCCACAAATGTAATTACGCCACTATGACAAATTATAAAGGTAACCTAACTTATTGTTTCTACCAATGAATGTATGTGGTTTCGTATTTACCAAAGTTTTAGTGCTTTTAGTCTGATTGCTGAGTTTCCGCCTGTATACACAGATATTGTCAATATTTCAAATTCAATTCTATAAGAAATTCTTGTAAGACCGTTTTTGCTGACGGTTATTCAACGTTTATTTTGTCTCTATGTTTAAATGTCGATTTAACTACATTTTTATGCAGATTTTTTTTTTTTAATGAACAATACAATAGGTTAACTACCTAAACTTATAAACAACCAAAGGTATAATCAATGGTATAATATTGGTACTAAGATGAAATAATTTCATACTTTCATTGCTTTAACAATGCAAATTAGGTACACTTTTTGATAAATAAGGCGGGAGTATAAAACCGCACAATACTCACATAAGTACCTATGCATTTATAGAAACATAGACATCGAACACTATAGTAAACTATTTATACCTAATTGAATATTATGTGATGTGAGATATTTATTCACATAAAAATCGTGAGTGAAATAGCCATCCAGTGAAAGCACTAGCTATTGCTGTTTGTATGTTTGTATGTTTTTTTCCTTTTTTTTTAAATTACATTTTTTTTTTTTAAATTTATTCATTTAGTAAGTCTCGAACACCAATTTCTTTTTCATGACTGAAATTAATTTTACAAAACGTATGCGTACTCAATGCCTCTGCACTGTATCGACATAGGGTTCGTAATGTGTGAACATTTGTATACAGATTATAAGTAATATTGTAAATACAAAAGATTTAAGGTAATGTTAGTTCCGTAATTATTTGTATACGTACCTCTCACTTATACCTAATAATAAAAAACTATAAGTTTAAAAAATATTTAAAACAAATTGTATAAGTTGTAACTACACAGGTCGTCTTGATATTTTCTAAATTTTCTGCGCTTGGTCTATTGACTGCTATCTATATCATGAATATTACGGTTCTTGCTAATTATCGATCGCCGACTACATAAATGTTAGTCTTATCACGTTAATAATCAGTCTGCCTTTTCTTAATCTGAACTTAGTGTTTTGAAACTGTAGTACATTATTATTATTTGATAGAAACCAAGAATTTAATTTAATTTGTTCGTTATTTACTTAGTGATTAATATTGTGTTTTTAAAAGTAACGAAAGTTTTAATGCAGTTGTTCGCGAACTAAATTTAATGCAGATACGGAAATATAGCATCAAGTTAAACATTGGATAATTATGTTTTCCGAGGCTACATGTACAAACTGGATTGTGGAACGTGGGAATACAAATCCAAAACGATTTTTATACGAAATAAATTATACATGCCAACATAGCGAAAAAATAAAAATAAATCCACATTCGAATTTAGTATTCATAAACGAAATTTTCACTGTACAACAAACATTACAGTTCTTGTAAAAAAAAACCACTAAAGGTACTACTCAAAATGACCGAATGTTAAAAGATGATTTAACGGTGATATAAAGTTATTCAAACAAGAACTATAATAAGTAGGGCTGTTATTTAAGTATAATCGAATTAAATTACGTTTTAATACCTAATATTTTGTTTTATAATACGATATTATGTATAAATGTTGAATTCGATCAAATTAAAACTCTTTTTTTAAAAGATTTTTATTAGGTGTATTAGAAAGCGTTTTCAATGATCGATACCTCAAATAATACAAATAATATTAATTATCAAACAATAATAAGTTAACAAAAAATGTAGGTAAGAAAAAGAAATTAGCATTTTCTATGGAAAAAATTTTCAAAACACTATGATTTGTTTTGAACTGTTTACGGACATACTCAGTTTCCTATTTTAATTTTTATTATGCTTTTTTTCTAGGAATGTCAATAAAATTTTATTTATTAGGTAAAAAGACTTGAAAATTTAATACAAGGATCCTAATATATTGTTACAATGATTTTTTAAAAATATTAAAAATCTATAGTCACAATTTTTTTTTATAAGCATTTAATAGTCAAATTTTAGCAAAATACGTAAAAAATCACTAATATGTACAAATTATTTTCAGTTAGAAATTTATAAAACTTTTCTTTTTAAATCTAAGGTTTGAAATTGAATTGAATTTGAAGTTTAAATTTCTACAACATTGGAAATTCACTCGATTTCTCATTTAACGATTTTCTTATTTAGCTGTAATTTAAAACGAATAACCGTAGATACTTGAAATTTATATCATATGTTTATTTTATTGATTCCTATACGTGATAAAATTTTGAAAATATTTTGTTTTGTTTTGAGTTATTTACAGACATATTCTTTTTACAGTTTTTTTAGTTTTTTATTTTATAAATGTCAATATTATTTGTAGAGTCAAAAAGCTTGAAAATTTCATACAAGGCTTCTAATATATTGTTACAATAGTAGTTGAAAAATATTAAAAATACATAGGCACAATTTTTTTTTATAAACATTTAAAGTTCGATTTTCGACAACATTTATCAAATTTAAATTTAAAAATATTTTTGTAGTTAAAAATTGATAACACTTTCAACTTTTATAGCTAAGGATTGAATATTTAAAACAAGGCTCTACGTAAGTAGGTTATTCTGTTACTGAAAAATCTGAAAAATATAAACACACAGTTTCTTTTTATAGCTATTTTATGATCAAATTTGGACAAAATTACATATTAAATAACCAAGTACATAACAATTTTAGAGATTTTGTTGTAATTTTATAATATTAATTCAACTTACCGGCTACTGTAGTAATAATAAGTAAATATAAGTAAATTTTTTTATAGATAGTTAAATAGGTATATCAAAAAATATTTACGTTCAAATTTTATATGAGTGTTTGAACTGTTTGAAGTGTGAATTTTCAAAATAACTATAAAATGTGTAATAACTTTGTAGTTGAAAATTAATAGAATTTTCAAATTAAATCTTAATGAATATTTCCAATGTGCAACTCTCTGGCGACTTATTTCTAGAACATTATTTATTTTCCAAAAAGTGTCACTCATAGATAACTTTTTTTATATACACCTAATAAAGAATTAATTACTTTAAATAACTAAATAGAAAATTAATATAATATTAAGGAAATTCAAAACATATTTTACTCGCCTGTTATCCAGGTCATTTTATATATTTATTGACAATGTTTGTAAGGTTTTGTAACTTCTTTAATTATAATATTTCCCGGAATTAATCAGGCATTCCTGTAAAATTAAGAAAATAGTTTTTTTGTAAATAAATTTGAAAATATTGTTATCGGTAATATATGTTACCCACGATATAAAATTACCAAGATTGCCAATTTTCTTTCAAATAGCCGGACTGCTATGGAGCCAACAATTTTTTCGGATGCTTATGCTTGAGAATATGAGGTAACATCCTGCCATAGCTGCTAGCACCAGCTGTTTTACTCTTTTAAACCTGGCAAAACAAAGTAAAGGGTACCTGCTTCTTCCTCAGTAGTACTATTCAAGCCTGAATATAATGGATAATATTAACCAAATGTGAGTATTCACCAATTAATTGCCATGAAATTCTTGTATCGTATAATAGGATTGGTAGGCTAGTTTCGCTATACCTTTGCATTGTTCTTTATGTGGTAATAATGATCCAACATTAACACTAATATGATAGTTATTGAATATAGGTATTTCATTATATATAATATAAAGTGAAGTTTGTTAATTCTGTGAACGCCTAGGTATAACGCCTAATAATAATAAATAAATATTTTTTACTATACCTATATCTGGAGATCTATTGAGTAGATTGGACATGCTTAGAGCGCGGATTTGTATGTACTAAAAAGTGTCAAAATAGGTCATATAATATGCAGTCCAGTTTGTGAAAATATACATCAAATATGCTAGAAAATAAAGTTATCGTTTATCATTTTATATATATTTTTTTAATTTTTGCTTCAATTTGCAATTCATTTTAAATGTTCGCTTCAATATATAATATATTCTAAAGTTTGTAAAATATACAATAACTTAAATATGCTGTAAGATGCACAAAAAAATCACAATTATCTTCAAACTATTAGAATTCATTAAGATTACTGGCAAAATTCCCAAAAAATGTGAAAAGGGAAAAATATGCAATTGCATAAAAATCTGGACTTTAGATGTGAGGAATCTATTTGACACCAGGGGATCTAAATAACATATTGTGATTTTTTTGATACTCAGATTCTATATGGATCTACAGAGCAGGGGTTTAGGGGGTACCTTGCAAATGTTGTATACAAAATATATTTTTATTTTGGAAATGTAAATTATTATAGTATGTGTAGTAGAGTTGGATACTCCATACTCGGGTAACTTACAGTTTTTGGTGTGGTGAGAGCCGGCAAGACAAAGTAGACAGATGTGAATCGCACTGCACAAACAACAAACTAGGAAAACAAAACTATAAAGCTGTCAGTGTTATCGACATATAGGCCAAGAGCAGCCAAAACTATTGATAACGGAACGACGCCAGTGGAGATGAGCTACCGTGAAATCTTGATTGTTCTAATGATTTTTGACAACTTAAAATGTTCATCATCATAAATATTGCGATTGGGTACCTTTGATTTTAAAGACTTGTAAACATATTAATTTACGATATATTTATGTTTTAATGCCTTTTTTGTAATTCTTGTACTCATCCAGATTTCTCAATTCTAATCATTTCAAACAATGTTCTGCTTTCCAATACGTGGTTTATATTATTTTTATAAAGTTCTACGATCGTATATTTTTCTTCTGACAACATGTTTCAATAAACTAAAGAACACAACAAGAAGAAAATATGATTTATATGTCTAAAAAATATGTTTAACGTGCGATGTATTGATCTTACAAATATTATAACGTGATTTTTTTTTATTATTATTTACTTATTCTATAAGAATAGGAAATATGACGTAAACCCGCAATATTATTATTGTAAACAATATATATTTTGTTCTGTGATAAATCGATGTGATAACCATTCTTATAATACTGTGGAGGTACTTGATTTATTGTCAGAGTGCCTCCAACGTGCGTCGGTACAACGGTGTGCGCGGTACGCGTACGAAACGGTTCGAGAAAGTTAACCTAAACGTAATTTCGAACGGTATGGTAGTGCGGTGGTGACCGCGGTGGCGAGGGTCGGCAAGCGGGAAGTGGACCGAAGCAGGCAGGCACTGAGCGACAGACGCCGGCGGCGGTAAGCAGCGCGGTCGAAGACAGTTAGTTTATTAAAAGTGTAAAAATTTAATACAAGGCTCCTGATATATTAATACAATATCAGTTGAAAAATATTAAAAATACATAGGCACAATTTTTTTTTATAAGTATTTAAAGTTCGAATTTTGACAAAATTCATTAAAATCTCGAAAATGATCAATCATTGTAATTAAACAATTACAAAATGTTTAGTTTTTATAACTAAGGATTGAAAATTTAAAACTAAGATTCTAATAAATAGTACATACCTACTGTAAACAAAAAATCTAAAAAATATATAAACACAGTTATTATTTACAGACATTTTAAGTTCAAATTTGGACGAAATTACATATTAAAATCAATTTTAACGAGTAAAAGTATATATTATAATATTTGTCGAGCATCACTGATAATTTTAGGTTAATAATTAAATAATATGAATAATATTAATTCAACTTATTAGCTACCGTAAAATAACAATATCAATATAATTTAAAATATCCTAGACTGACATACCGTCTCCGCTCACAATCGTTTTTCGTATACAATGATATTCTATCATTGAATTCAAATTTAATACCATCCATTATACAGTGATCTACTTGTAACCTACTGTACAGCTATACATAATTAAAATCGAAAATTTCCCTCGACTTGTTATGTAAAATTACCTTGGGTAAGCCTTGAATACAATAGTTAAAACAAAATTGTTAAAAGCACATCTCCATTAAGCGGGGTCCCTGTCTCGCTTGTGTTTTTGTAACGCTGCAGAATATTTTTGACCCATTTCCATAGTTTTTTTTAATACGTCGGGAAACTCTATAATCCATTATTAATTGTAAAGTGTAGTAGACCTATAGATCTACAGACTATAGTTTAGAATCTGAACTTTAGATGATCGAGTTTTAGATGAATCAGATACCGACAGTGATTGTTTATGCTAAACAATTGTATGTATTATCTCATCTAATAGCTTCATAGAAAAAATAAATATAAATATAAATGTATTTTTATTGTGAAATTATTATAATAATAGCGCATTGTTTACATTTTGTGCTTAAATTAGAAACCAATGATTTTAGCAATTTTTTATCATACCAACTACTACTGTTTTTTGTTTTTAAAACATTAAAATTCATATATCCATACATTAATACATATAAATCTAAATGGTTAATGTAAGTGTTGCGGTGAAAAAAATAAAAAAAACTCCATTTAAAATGTTCAAAGTATTTTGATATTTTTATTTAAAAATTAAAATGTAATATTTTTTGAAATTAAAACTATATGCACATCTAAATTGTGATTTTGAAAAATGTATTGTATGTTACTAAAAATATGTTTATATTACAAAAATTACTGTAACATCTTCAGTTGTTATCGGTGCATATTTAAAAAAATTTAAACAAATTGACGTTTTATCTAAATTAACATTTTGATTTTCTACCATAACCTCAGAGTGAGTGTTAATATTTTTTTCTCGTTCCTTTTTGTTCTAAGATATATATTTTTAAATTTATCTTCTCAATGGGACCTTAAAAAGTAGGTCAATTCTTATTATCATATATTATTATCGATATAATTATCACGACATTATCGTATAACCGTATCTTTACAATAACCCTAACCCTACTATAGGTACTAGGAAAAATTATTATGTGAAATTTAACATTGTAATTCAATTTTTATTGTAAAATAATGTAAGATAATAGTACGTGAATAAGTACCTATACGAAAAATTCAAAATCATTGAACATTGCCAAAATTTGCAATATAAAATTAAATAGTAATTAAAACTGCAATTAGACCGATTGGCGATTCGTGTACATATTTGATCAGATTTTATCAACCTAATATCAATTATAAGTCTTAATATCTACTAAATCTAAACTTTAATTATAATATACTATAGCTATCCTGCCCGACGTTGTCCAGGCCCAAGATTTGAATTTTTATTAAATATATTTGTACACAATTTATATGCCATATTTCTTCTAATTTATTATAGTATAGCTGAAGTTCAGCACTTCGTTGCCCGCAAAAAATGTTGATAGTTCAACTCCCTTTGGGTGTAACTCGCTGCAAAAGTATACAACTCAGCCAAACCGGTAGGTAATCCTACTACGTTGGATCACTGACAATGTGCAACATAATAATATCGAGTAGGTGTTGTGTGAAAATTCGATTATATGCATGCTCGATCCACCCGACTAGATACTTTCGAGATCGAAAGTCGTTCTCAAGTAGCCACGACGACAAGGCTTCAAATCTGTATTTAGAATTCTTTTCGCTTCGTTAGATCGATCGGGACGTTTGTCAAAGAACACGTCTTAAATCTTATGTCGCGCGTTTATTAAACAAAGACAGAAAATCATGGTATCGATTCCACTTAAAAGTACCCTCACATGTGTTGTTTCCGTCTATCACACGGATGGCACAGCACATTTTCGTTCACCAGTTTCCATAGTGTAGTGTTAGTTTTGATATTAGAGAGTGATTTTACCTATTATCAAACTTTTAGGTAACAACATTATATTATTATGTGTTCTTTCGTTGGTTTTTTACAATTAAGATAATTGTTAAGTGAATTCAGAGCATTTTAAAATAATAATGCGTATTAGGTACACATAGATACTCATAACTCGCTTGAAAATTAAAATATCGTAAAAAACCAACAAGAGAACAAATTATGTTGTTACTTAAAAGTTTGAAAATAGGTCAATTCACTCTAATATCAAAACTGACAGCAACGTATTGAAACTAGCGAATAAAAATTTGGTATGCCGTCCGTGTGTAAGACAGAAAACAGTGTACATACTTTTTAGTTGAGTCGATACAGACATACAGCGATTTTTTATGTTGAAGTTAAGTTAATTTTATTTTCTAGTCAACTAACCTAATCCTTTTACACTAACTTTGGTAATGAAATTACTATTTTCATTTTATTTCTATACGTGCCTACTCAATTTGTTTTGACTATAAATAATACACTACTTGTTGTTACCTTCTATAACTTAATTGTTATCTAATAAAATACAATTACTGTTTAAAAAAAATAAAATAAAATAGAATATATTAGTAGGTTAGGTTAGCTAACCTAAGTAGGTACATCATAAACCTTTTTTAACTATTAGGTATGTACCTACTACATAAGTTTAGGTAAAATATTATTCATTGTATAAAAGTAGATCACAAATAATTTTGAAAAAACAACGAGGATCGTAAGTATTAATATTATAGAAAAAAAAAATATAATAATATATGAGTAAAACAAAAAAAAATGTTTAGTAATAATTATTATCTAAGTACTAGTTATTATTATACTATGTTTTATACACTTCAATTTTATACTACAGGTAGATGCTTATAAAAAAAATAAACAACTTTTGATTCCAAATATTATTATTGTATTTGCAATTTTTAAATATATCTATATTGGAATAGTATGAACCTGGGCCCATAAAATAACTGTCCCATATAATACTCCAAATGCACACACAACCGTTCTTCGTGCTCTTGAGAGCCTGTAGTTAAATACACGCCTCTTATCATTCAACCCTCGTCCAGAATATTATGGTCTCAACAAATTTGTATGCAAACCAAAAGTCTCATCAGCCAAAAACACATATAGTAATGGAGAACTTTCTATATTAGGCAAACATGATGGTTTTGGTATATTTAATTGTTGAGCATACACTAAAATAACAAATGTGCATTGTTTAAATACAGTAGAATCTGATTCCCTACAGTAAGCTCCAACAACAATACAATTAATAAAACTGAGATTAGCATTAACTACCTACAGCCATCAATATAATAGAATACAATTTTAGGTTCTGAGCAAAGCGATGAATGTATTGATTTTACAATGATGTATGTTTTTTTATTTTTTTTTGTGTCTGTCATTACCTTTTAGGACAGTAAAATGCTTCGTTTTGCTTCAATAGTTACTTTTCTGATAGGAAAGTGAATCAGGTTGGTACTTTGGGTGGTCAAAAGTTAAAATTTCTCAGTAGCTTACAAAAGCGCTGTGAAAAACAAATGAAAAATTAAGGAAGAAACAGGAATTTTTACGGAAAACCAATTTTCGACAAAATAATTTAGTTAAAAGATTATTTCAATATTTTAATTTAAGCTAAAGATTTAAAAGAAAAAAAATACTTACAAAATATAAGACCAATAACATGTTAAACACTAAAATAGTATCCTCAATAATTTTTGTGATATGTGATTTAACTCTTTAAGTTTGCGTTTTATCAATGCTACGAGGAAGAAAACGAATATTGCACTGAAAACCTCTTAATACTATCACGATTTCTTTCTTTCTTATTTTTATTAGAAATCATAAAACTTTTATTTTAATTAACAATATAAATATACAGCGAATTCAATACTTTTATTTTTTTATTTTTTTAAAACATATTTACTAGATTTTTATTATTTATCTAGACAAAAATATATACACATTTTAATGGGTACAACAATTTATCTATCTCCTTTAAGCCCAACACTTGTGTATTCGTTTGATAGTAGAGAGTTAGATTTAATATTTAATACATGATAACATTAAACTCTAAAACAAAATAAAATCAATACTAACATTAAAATAGGATAACACTTAAAAAGTAATTACAAATTATATGAAAATGAACTGCCACTGAACTTATAGTGACTTGACGACACAAGATATTGTAAATATTAATTCATATTATTACAGTGGCGGCGCGAACTTTTTGAGTCTTTGAAGCAAATCGTATATTTTAAATATATTTACCACTATCCACTGACCACTTCATATAACACCAAAGTGATATTAGATTATATTGATTATATATTTGAGATATTTTGTGTATATTTCAGCCTTGAGGTTTTATGAATTTAAGATCATACAAGTATACAACCACCCACCCACCTATATCAGACATGAAGCATTTGCTTCAGATAGCCCTATATCCCGTCGCCACTGCTGAACTACAGTCATTATCATCATATATATTTTGTGAATTGAAATATTAGCTGGTTACAAAATGCTAAACGGCGTTCAAAATGCTTAAAATTAAAACAGCTCGATGCGTTCGGACGCGTGGTTTTTCCCCTGGTGTGATGGCGTGATGCGTGTTTGATTTTTGGCGTCTTTAAAACGCGTAGTGTGTAACCGGCTCATAAATATCCATAAATACAAATATTATTATTATATCTACAATAATAGAATTATTTCGTTACAGCTAATGCGAAGTATATTCGGCTCTTTTAAATTATACCATTGACTATAGTATATTATAGTATCATTGACTTAAAATTATTTACTAATTACTATTTTATGTTATTTATTTATAATTAATGTTTGTACGCTTATACAAAATTCAAAAATCAGATCACACATGCGGACAAACTTGCCCACTACGGACGTACAAATTGAACGATCGTCGATCACTCGTTGATTATTTAAATCTTTTTTTAAACCCTGGTTGTTATTTGTTACTTAGGAATCGTGTTACAACTTAGTACTTACAACTATAGAATTGTATCTTGTTAATTTGTAATAATTTATATTTTACACTATCTACTGTGTTGTGTTCTCGAATAATTAAAATGTCTAGTGACAAATGTGCATTTTTTAACTGCACAAATACACGTAGAAATACATCGAATATAATATTTCATCCTTTTCCATCAAATGAAGAAATGTCCAAAAAATGGATACTTAATTCTGGTAAGTAATTAACATTATACATTTATGATTTATCTATAGTATAAATAAAAGCTGCAATAATATTGAGCAAACATTTTTTAATTTAGGAAATATTAAACTAGAATGTCTAAGTCCAAAAAAGTTAAAAAAAAAAGTTTATATGTTCGTCACATTTCGGAAAAAATGCCTATTCTAATCCCACAGCACCGAAATCACGACTAAACCGTAATGCAGTACCAAACAAATATTTAAGTAAGAATAAATCATATTTGTGTCTATTTTGTTTTTGACACAATTGAGAGGACGTAACACTGGTATTTGTTGTCTCCGTCTTTCCAGTGCGTACCATCATTGATTATAAATACTATAATATAATATAATCAATGGTAACATATACCAGTGCTACGTCCTCTTATTATAAATTAAACAATTTCAGATGTGTCAATAGATGATAATGTTCCCGAAAAAGAGACGACTATTCAAAAATCACCAATAAATTGGATATGGCAGGTATCATCAAATCAAAATATTGTCGAAGGTAAGAGATTGGAATACATGTTATATTTTATATTCTAAGCTGAGCAATGAATGTCTTGATTTTAAAATGATGTGTTTTTTTTTATTTTTTTTTTTTTTGTGTCTGTCATCACCTTTTAGGACAGTAAAAATTCTTCGATTTTCTTCAATAGTACCTTCTCTGATAGGAAAGTGAATCTAGTTGGTACTTTGGGGGGTCAAAAGTTAAAATTTCCCAGTAGTTTTAATGAGCGCCGTGAAAAACAAATGAAAAATTAAGGGGAAAACGGGAATTTTTACGGAAAACCAATTTTCGACAAAATCGATTTTGGTTTGTGGTATAACTCTAAAACAAATGACCGTAGAGACATGCAATTTTGACCGAATGTTTATATATGGATTTTCTACACACCATAGCATTTTCAAAATATTCTGACTTATTTTGAGCTGTTAACGGACATTTTCAGTTTCCAATTTTTTTAGTTTTTTTTTCTATAAATGTCAATAAAATTTTATTTGTTGGGTAA
The DNA here is from genome assembly GCA_027563435.1 of Nasonovia ribisnigri. Taxonomy (NCBI): domain Eukaryota; kingdom Metazoa; phylum Arthropoda; class Insecta; order Hemiptera; family Aphididae; genus Nasonovia; species Nasonovia ribisnigri. The sequence goes on along the minus strand of JANEHU010000688.1, from coordinate 7,273 downwards.
AAAATCTTGAAAATTTAATAGTAGGCTTCTAATATATAGTTTCAAAGGCAGATGAAAAATATTAAAAATCCGTAGTCACAATTTTTTTTTATAGGTAATCAAAGTTCAAATTTTGACAAAATACGTAAAAATGACGAAAATGTGCAATTTATTTTGAGTTAGAAATTCATAAAAATTTTTCTTTTTAAATCTAAGGTATGAAAATGTGATACAAGAATCCTTATAAGTTTGCCTAATTTTATCAATGAAAAAATGTTTATAAGCAAGTCAACATAAATTTTTATGAGCATTTTAAGTTCAAATTTGTACAAGATTAGATATTCACTCGATTTCTCAGTGATTTTCTTATTTTGTTGCAATTCAAAAACAAATAACTGTAGATGCATGAAAATTTCACTAAATGTTTATATAAGCATTTTCTTACACCATTTAATTTTTAATATATTTTGACTGTTTTTCAGATCTTTACGGACGATTTCAATTTTCAAATTTTATAGTTTTTTTTTCTATTAATATCAATAAAATTTTATTTGTTGGGCCAAAAATAATTAAAATTTAATACAAGGCTCCTTATATATTAATACAATATTAGTTGAAAAATATTAAAAATACATAGGCACACATTTTTTTTATAATCATTTAAAGTTCGAATTTTAACCAAATTCATCAAAATCTCGAAAATTATATATTATTGTAATTAAACAATTATAAAATGTCAGTTTTTATAACTAAGGATTGAAAATTTAAAACAAAGATTCTAATAAATAGCACATACTGTAAACAAAAAATCTAAAAATATATTAAACACAGTTAATTTTTACAGACATTTTAAGTTCAAATTTGGACGAAATTACATATTAAAATCAATTTTAAAGAGTAAAAGTATATATTATAATATTTTTCTAGCATCACTGATAATTTTAGGTTAATAATTAAATAATATGAATAATATTAATTCAACTTAGCAGCTACCGTAAAATAACAATATCAATATTATTTAAAATATCCTAGACTGACATACCGTCTCCGCTCAGAATCGTTTTTCGTATACAATGATATTATATCATTGAATTCAAATTTAATACCATCCATTATACAGTGATCTACTTGTAACCTACTGTACAGCAGAGCGACATCCACTTAACCCCCTTTTTTAATTCAAAATTTTTAAATTTAACACTTTTATTTATTTTTAATGTTTTATAATGTTCGTCGATGTTGAGATGAAATATATGACACGACAAATAATAAAACATCATTAGAAAATTGTGCTGTTAGTTATTTTGCAGGATACTTGGCGTACAAATGTTTAAACAATTTTAACTGTGAAGAATGTAAAAAAAATCTCATTACATCTATAGATAAACGATAAATCACACATAAAACACGAAAAACAAATAGTTTTTAAGCTTTTAGACATATCTAAAAGAAAAATTAATGAACATATTTTTAAATTAAATGTGTCACCGTGTAAACTACATTATTTATATACCTATACTTGAATTATTATTGAGAACAAGAATATTTAAAGAGTGTAAATGGACTAACACAGAGTTACACAATAAGTCTGTCCAGCAAATTGCAAAACTAAAAGTGTTTAAACATTATTAATCAATATTTCATTAATGTAGATAAATATTTATAAATAGTATAATATTCATGGCATAAGTTTTTATTTTGTTTTTTTTTTTTTTTTAATTTATTATAATATTATATTATTATTAATTTACATTATTTCCTTTGTGTTATTTTATTTATAATTTTTTATTTAAATAAGATTTTTATAACATATAAAAAACAGTAAAATTTATTTTGAGTTGAAACATTTTACAAACCAGCAGTTTTTATTTATTTATTTTGTACTTTTTAAAATGTCATGTGGCATTACAAAATTGCGTGTTGTAGATTTTTTTATAATATATTGCAATATTTATAGACCAATTGTTATGTTTTCGATTTCTAACCATCGTTTCTTCGATGAAACCATCGATTAAAATGGTGTTATCCTAATACTTGTGTTTATAGTTCATTATAAAATGAAAAAAAAAGCTTATAAATAAAAATAATATTGTATTGTATAATGAGGTTGGTATATCGGAAGAGTGGGGACTCTTAATATATGTACCAATAAGTATTTTATCCCTCCAAAAATGATAATCTAGTTTCGACCGACGACCATGGTACTACTGTTGCTAGCGATCGAAGATGTTAATAATTTTTTTGGATTCGAGTTTTGCCGCGCGTGAACGGTGGACGGTGGAATACGAGGCGCAAGCTGCGTTGCGCAAACCCGCAAAACGCAAATAGTTGTTCGACGCGAGAGATGAGAGTGCGGGCAACTCGACTCACTCAGTCGAGGGTCGACATGTGACGACGGTTGACGACGACGTGCGACGGCGGTCGGCGATGGCGGCGGTTGGCGATGAGGACGATGCGGCCGGCGATTAGAATTAATTTTACTGTAGACGAAAATAATACCTTACCGCGCTCTATCGGAAATAATTTTCGCGCAGCGTATTTTGTATTGCAGTGAGCAATCTATAATATTTATAATCAATGGTATTAGTATTGCGTTTAAATAAATGTGACCTAGACTCTAGGTAGTACTAGATAATAAAAAAATTATGACTAAAATATTTTCTGGAATAATTAATTTGCATATTAGCTATGTTCCCGTTTGTTCCTCATAATTTTCATACCCGTAGAAAATGTAATACACTTAGTACCAGTCGACCGGGTAAGCGTCCGGCACAGTGGTTTGGAGGCAACATCGAATCCTCCACTCCACGCCGCCCGCCCGGCAGGCAGCCGGCTTCCGCTGCGTCGTCCACATTTTCCGTGCACAGTGCTTATCACGATTTAACAATTTAAAATAGTACTATCATTGATTATACATTTATTTATCAATGGTACTATCTTTAATCGTGCTGCTTACCGCCGCTGCCTCCACTGCCAGTGACTGGTACCTGCCCACTTCGGGCCACTTACCGCTTGTAAGTCTTCGTGCTTGTCGTTCCCGTCACAATTTTTTTTATAAGCATTCAAAACTCGATTTTTGACAACATTTATCAAATTGTTCCTTTTAAATCTAAGGTTTGAAAATTTAATTCAAAATTTTTCAAGTTTGCCTACCTTTTCAAAAAAAAAAATTCGACCTGAAAGTCAAAATAGATTTCTATGAGCGTTTGAAGTTCAAATTTTTACAACATTGGAAATTCACTCGATTTCTCATGTAGCGATTTTCTTATTTTGCTGTACCGAATTCAAAACGAATAACTGAAGATACTTGCAATTTCTATCATATATATGTTTATTTTATCAATGCCTATACTTGATAAAATTTTGTTTCATTTTGAGCTATTACGGACATATTCTTTTTAGTTGTTTTAGTTTTTCTTTCTATAAATGTCAATAAAATCTTATTCGTTGGGTCAAAAAGCTTGAAAATTTAATACAAGGCTCCTAATATATTGTTACAATAGTAGATGAAAAATATTAATAATTCATACCCACAATTTTTTTTTATAAGTATTTAAAGTTTGAATTTTTCAACATTCATCAAATTTTAAATTGAAAAATATTTTTGTAGTTAAAAATTGATAAAATTGTCAACTTTTATAGCTAAGGATTGAAAATCTAAAACAAGGTTCTACGTATGTAGGTTATTACTTATTCTGTAACTAAAAAATCTCAATAATATAAACACACAGTTTTTTTTATAGCTATTTTATGATCAAATTTGTACAAAACTAAATATTAAATAACTAAGAATAACGTTTTTAGTTATTTTGTTGTTATTTTATAATATTAATTCAACTTATCGGCTACCGTATTAATAATATGAAATAACAATATGAATATAAAATAAAATATCCACACTGGCAAACCGTCTTAGCTCAGAATCGTTTTTCGTATACAATGATATTATATTATTGAATTCAAGTTTAATACCATCCATTATACAGTGACCCACTCGTAACCTACTGTACAGCAGAGCGACATCCATTTACCCGCTTATTATTTTAGTATTTTACAATTATATGTCAACGTTAACATATTTTTTTATGAACACATTCAATATTACGCTTTCTTTCAGAATTTTATTTCAACCAAATATATACAAAATTCTCAAACAATTTATATAATTATTTATATACAAAATCCAGAGTTTAGTACCTATTCATAAATGCACCACATTGAAATACAAATTCAATTATTTATTTACCAATTAAAAATTTTGCTCCGTTTGTAACTATAGTGAGTTGAAAAATATTTTGGTTCTGCAGAGATGATATTTAATAATTTTTTCAACCACCGTGCTATGTCTCAATTCGGACGGTTTGAAAATACAATTGGCAAATGATTGATACTTTTGACCAAAAAAATAAATAAATAACTAATATTCATGTGGTACGTTATTGACGTGTACGTCAATACATAGTCGGTATCATATGTATCTCCTTTATGTCCACGGTAAGTGCATTGCGCTCTACTGATGCGTGTGGTGTTCAGTCGAAAAGGTCAGTGATTGCTGTACAGCCACTGCCAGAGCGCGTTATCGTAGAAAGCTGTGTCTTACGGCCATAAACATTAAACACTAAACAGTATATCTGCGGCTGGTTCTAACTAAGTATCACCAGTGTTGATGTGTGGTGTATATATACAGCCACAACGGAGTCTGTCAGTGTGAGGCGCTCGTAGTAGTCGGCGTACAAGCAGCCATACGGCAGACTCTGGCAACTTGCTAGATTTAGTGACATTTACCTACCCCGTTAAATTGACAAACATTTCATTATAATAAAACCAATTGCTCCACTGTGCACTATGTGGTCGACCACCGGCCGGCCGCGCACCGAAGCAGTCTTAACGTTCGACTAACCACAAATTCGCCTCACACAAAATTTTTTTCAATTTTCAGATCATTTTTTTTTATAATTTTTTATCAATTATTAGTGCAATCTCGTAAATGCGGTCAACGTCCGGTTTGCTCTGTTGCAGCCAAATATCGATTACCGAAAATGTTTTATAGCGTCTACAGCTCTGAGTTCCTAAAGCTACAATCTGACCTGCGAGGTCTAGATTTTATTGTACCATCGCTGTACGAAACATGAAGAGTGACGCGGCTCAGCAAACAATTTATACTCCGACCACTGCGGTTTGATAGCTTCGAGTAATATCGTGATACTTATAGTAAATTGTAAGCTTGAAAAATTAATACAAGGCTTCTAATATATTATTACAATAGAAGTTGAAAAAAATTAAAAATACATTGGCACAATTTTTATATAATTATTCTAAAAAATATGTAGGTATGAGTATACTATATAATTATGTAATTTTATTATTACAGGAAAAGTAAAGGAAGGCGTTCCTTTTGATACTGTTCTTGATCAAATTTGAGATTCAATAAATTATACCTATATATTATGTAGACAATGCATTGGTGTGTTTAGAAAAACGAGATATTTAGAATATACGACGTGATTTCCCGTTACACAAAGGCCGATGATTTTCAGTGTTAAGTTATGGGTAAATTATACCTATATATTATGTAGACAATGCATTGGTGTGTTTAGAAAAACGAGATATTTAGAATATACGACGTGATTTCCCGTTACACAAAGGCCGTCAACATATCTACTAATGATTTCATCAGTGTTAAGTTATGGGTCGAAAAAATGCAAGGTTTAAATGAGAAGAACCCAGTCCTTTATTACAAAGAACAAACTATACCTACTGCCCTTTAAACGACCCAGCCATAAAATCATTATATTTATCAATAATAATACATAATCGTATATCAAACGGTTCCTTCTTTTGATGAAAATATAAAGAGGCACAGCCCACAGAGCCATTACGACAAACCGTGCGTGTACCTATCTTATTTTATGCGTTTATAGTGTCACCTTCACAGCAACACCTACACCATATTCACTACACGTAAGACCGGCGAACAATAAACCAAAGTTGACCGGCAAACCACGGAAAATATTCAGTCGACTCGGCCGTAGCAGCCGTCAGCGCGACGTTTGAAAGTAATGTCTACTTCGCGGTGTGGCCTCGCTGTTTCCTTGCATTCAAATTTAATAAAAATTATATAGTTTATAATAAGTTGATTTTAAATTCAATCTCAAAGTTCTTCCTAGCTATCGGGTACCTAGTAAATGTATTGGAATAATTAAAATTCTATCGAGATACCTACAAGATAGAAATGCCTAAACACACATCGAACAAACTACAGTCATACTGAGTAGTTTATATTTGAAGAAATACCTAATATTGTATTATGTTCAGAGTATCGAAAAGAGACTCGAAGCCATTTGAAAAAAAGGGGGTCAAGTGGATGTCGCTCCGCTGTACAGTAGGCTACAAGTAGATCACTGTACTATAATGGATGGTATTAAATTTGAATTCAATGATATAATATCATTGTATAAGAAAAACGATTCTGAGCGGAGACAGTATGTCAGTCTAGGATATATTTTAAATTATATTGATATTGTTATTTTACGGTAGCTGCTAAGTTGAATTAATATTATTAATATTATTTAATTATTAACCTAAAATTATCAGTGATGCTAGAAAAATATTATAATATATACTTTTACTCGTTAAAATTGATTTTAATATGTAATTTCGTCCAAATTTGAACTTAAAATGTCTGTAAAAAATAACTGTGTTTAAATATTTTTAGATTTTTTGATTACAGTATGTACTATTTATTAGAATCTTTATTTTAAATTTTCAATCCTTAGTTATAAAAACTGACCATTTTGTAGTTGTATAATTACAATGATTGATAATTTTCGAGATTTTGATGAATTTTGTCAAAATTCGAACTTTAAATGATTATTAAAAAAATGTGTGCCTATGTATTTTTAATATTTTTCAATTACTATTGTAATAATATATCAGGAGCCTTGTATTAAATTTTCATTATTTTTGGCCCAACAAATAAAATTTTGTTGATATTAATAGAAAAAAAAAATAAAAAATTTGAAAATTGAAATCGTCCGTAAAATACTGAAAAGCAGTCAAAATATATTAAAAATTAGATGGTGTATAGAAATAGCTTATATAAACATTCAGTGAAATTTTCATGCATCTACAGTTGTTTGTTTTTGAATTGCAACAAAATAAGAAAATCGCTACGTGAGAAATCGAGTGAATATCGAATCTTGTACAAATTTGAACTTAAAATGCTCATAAAAATTTATTATGACTTGCTTATAAACTTTTTATTGATAAAATTAGGCAAACTTATGAGGAATCT
>JANEHU010000687.1:0-247247 GCA_027563435.1 Nasonovia ribisnigri | reverse complement strand
ACATCTAATGTTCCCAATTAATGCCAATGCGGCTCAAAATAATTTAGCGAGACAAACAATGGGGTACGAAACTGTAGATAATGAAAAAAGAATTAAATTCTTTATTGGTCAGGATACCATAACTAAGATCGTGGATGAACAATTCAAAAAGATGTGGATTTTTTACCGGATTTGGAAATGTTGTAAGTGGTTGTTTGGGATTGATTTTCATCTGGAAAATATTATTGTCATGTTTCAACGCAGGATTAAATATATCAATACTATATCAAACCTTCGGTTGGAGTGTCAAATTAGTAGCAGGGATATTTTCGAGCTTAACGCATTACATTATGCATAAAGCTCACAAAAATAAATATACACCAATAAACATAAATGGACCAAACAATGAATTAACAATGTATCCAGATTTAAAAAAAGGGCGGGTAAGTGTATGTCGCTCTGCTGTACAGTAGGTTACAAGTGAGTCACTGTAATGGATTGTGTTAAATTTTAATAATTTAATCCAATGATATAATATCATTGAATAAGAAAAACGATTCTGAGGGAAGACGGTCAGTCAGTCTATAATATCTTACTAAGTCTAAATGTATTTGATGATATTATTGTGAATAAACTAATTAATTTTAGTATTATAGGCATTAGTATTTACTATAGTTGGTTAAATTCATTTTTCTCAAAAAAATTATATTTTAAAATGCCATTGCGTGTATATAAAATATAACAATATATTCTAAAAGTTTCATATACCAACAAATAATATTTTTAAATTATATCAAAATAACTAAAATCATTATTCTTGGTTTAAATATGAAATTGTGTCTAAATTTGAAATTAAAATGTCTGTAAAAAATAAATGTGTTGATATATTTTTTAGATTTTTTGGTTACAGTATGATTTATTTATGAGAATTTTTGTTTTAAATTTTCAACACTTAGTTATAAAAACTGAACATTTTATAATTTTTAATTACAATGATTTATAATTTTCGAGATTTTGACAAATTTTGTCAAAATTCGAACTTTAAATGCTTATAAAAAAAAATCGTGCCTATGTATTTTTAAAATTTTTCAACTGATATTGTAACAATATATAAGAAAGCTTGTATTAAATTTTCAGACTTTTTGGCCCACCAAATAAAATTTTATTGACAATTATAAAAAAAAAAACTAAAAAAATTGAAAACTAAAAATGTCTGTAAACAGCTCAAAACAAATCAAAATATTTTCAAAATTGAATGGTGTATAGAAAATGAGAATATAAACATTTAGTGAAATTTTCATGCATCTACAATTATTCGTTTTTGAATTACAACCAAATAAGAAAAACGCTACATGAGAAATCGAGTGAATATCCTATGTTGTAAAATTATGAACTTAAAACACTCATAAAAATTTATTTTTAATTGCTTTTAGATATTTTATTTTTGATAAAAGTAGAAAAACTTACGTTAAATCTTGTGTTAAAATTTAAAACCTTAGATTTAAAAAGAAAAATTTTTATGAATTTCTAACTCTAAATAATTTGCAAATTTTCGTCATTTTTACGTAATTTGTCAAAATTTCAACTTTAAATGCTTAAAAAAAAAAATTGTGACTACAGATTTTTAATATTTTTCATGTGCCTTTGAAACAATATATTAGGAGCATTCTATTAAATTTTCAAGAATTTTTAACGAATAAATAAAATGTTATTGATTTTTAAAAAAAAAAAAACCAAAAAGATTGGAAATTTAAAATGTCTGTAAACAGCTCAAAATAAGTCAAAATATTTTGAAAACGGTATGGTATATAGAAACTGCTTATATAAACATTCAGTAAAAATTTCATGTATTTACCGTCATTTTTTTTAGACTTACACCAAAAACCAAAATCGATTTTATCGAAAATCAATGTTGCGTAAAAATTCCCGTTTTTTCCTTAATTTTCCATTTGTTTTTCACGGTACTTTTGAAAACTACTGGAAAATGTTTACTTTTGACCCCCCAAAGTACCAACTAGATTCACTTTCCTATCAGAAAAGGTACTATTGAAGAAAATCTAAGCACTTTTACTGTCCCAAAACGTGATGACAGACACAAAAATAAAAAAAAAAAATAAAAACACACATCATTGTAAAACCAATACATTCATCGCTCCGCTCAGAATCTAAAATGTCTACCTGAAAGTCAAATTAAATTTTTATAAGCGTTTGAAGTTCAAATTTTTCCATTATCGGGGATATTCATTCAATTTCTCTTGTAGCGATTTTAGATTCTGAGCGGAGCGATAAATGTATATTGATTTCAGTAGTTTTCATGAGCGCCTGGAAAAACAAATGAAAAATTAAGGACAAAACGGGAATTTTTACGGAAAACCAATTTTCGACAAAATCGATTTCGGTTTTTGTTATAACTCTAAAAGAAATGACCGTAGAGACATGAAATTTTGACCGAATGTCTATATAAGCATTTTCTACACACCATAGCATTTTCAAAATATTCTGACTTATTTTGAGCTGTTAACGGACATTTTCAGTTTCCAATTTTTTTAGTTTTTTTTTCTATAAATGTCAATAAAATTTTATTTGTTGGGTAAAAATCTTGAAAATTTAATAGTAGGCTTCTAATATATAGTTTCAAAGGCAGATGAAAAATATTAAAAATCTGTAGTCACAATTTTTTTTTATAGGTTATCAAAGTTCAAATTTTGACAAAATACGTTTTTCTTTTTAAATCTAAGGTTTGAAAATGTGATACAAGAATCCTTATAAGTTTGCCTAATTTTATCAATGAAAAAATGTTTATAAGCAAGTCAACATAAATTTTTATAAGCATTTTAAGTTCAAATTTGTACAAGATTAGTTATTCACTCGATTTCTCATGTAGCGATTTTCTTATTTTGTTGCAATTCAAAAACAAATAACTGTAGATGCATGAAAATTTCACTGAATGTTTATATAAGCTATTTCTATACACCATCTAATTTTTAATACATTTTGACTGTTTTTCAGCTTTTTATGGACGATTTCAATTTTCAAATATTTTAGTTTTTTTTCTAATATCAATAAAATTTTATTTGTTGGGCCAAAAATAATGAAAATTGAATACAAGGCTCCTGATATATTGTTACAATAGCAGTTGAAAAATATTAAAAATACATAGGCACACATTTTTTTTATAATCATTTAAAGTTCGAATTTTGACAAAATTTATCAAAATCTCGAAAATTAATTATCTATCATTGTAATTAAACAACTATAAAATGGTCAGTTTTTATAACTAAGAATTGAAAATTTAAAATAAAGATTCTAATAAATAGTGCATACTGTAATCAAAAAAATCTAAAAAATATATAAACACAGTTATTTTTTACAGACATTTTAAGTTCAAATTTGGACGAAATTACCTATTAAAATCAATTTTAACGAGTAAAAGTATATATTATAATATTTTTCTAACATCACTGATAATTTAAGGTTAATAATTAAATAATATGAATAATATTAGTTCAACTTAGCAGTCTGTAAAATAACAATATCAATATAATTTAAAATATCCTAGACTGACATACCGTCTCCGCTCAGAATCGTTTTTCGTATACAATGATATTATATCATTGAATTCAAATTTAATACCATACATTATAGTACAGTGATCTACTTGTAGCCTACTGTACAGCGGAGCGACATCCACTTGACCCCCTTTTTTATTTTGCTGTATTAATTCAAAAAGGAATAACTGTAGATACTTGAAATGTATATATCATATGTTTATTTTATCAATTCCTATACTCGATAAAATTTTCAAAATATTTTGACTCTTTTTAAGCTGTTTATGAACATAATATTATGTTAACAATTTTTTTAGTTTTTTTTCTATAAATGCCAATACAATTGTATTCGTCGGGTCAAAAAGCTTGAAAATATAATACAAGGATCCTGATATATTTTTACAGTAGTAATTGAAAATATTAAAAATACATAGCCACATTTTTTTTTATCAGCGTTTTGAGTTCGATTTTTGACAACATTTATCAAATATAAAATTTAAAAATGATTTTGTAGTTGAAAATTGATAAAATATTAAACTTTTATAGCTAAAGATTGAAAATTTAAAACAACGTTTCGCGTAAGTGGGTTATTCTGTAACCAAAAAATCTCAAAAATACAAACACACGGTTTTTTTTATAGTTATTCTTTAATCAAATTTGGATAAAATTACATATTAAATAACCAAGAATAACGATTTTAGTTATTTTGTTGTATTTTTATAATATAAGTTCAACTTTCCGGCTACCATATTAATAATAAGAAATAACAACGCAAATATAATATAAAATATCCAAACTGACAAGCTCAGAATCGCTTTTCGTATACAATATTATATCATTGAATTCAAACTTAACACTATCCATTAAACAGTGACCCACTTGTAAATCTACTGTACAGCAGAGTGACATCCACTTACCCGCTTTGTTTAGTTTTCAACTTTTTTCCATTTTTTTTTTTCATTATTGGTCACTTTAACAATATTCTTCTATTGCCTAAGATTATAATTTTAACTCTAACGAGTAAATAATTTTGGACCTATTTCGAATGTTTGCCTACTTGTTTCCACACATATCTTCTCTGTTGTTTTATTTGAGAGTGCCAATTTCTATAATATAGGATTTCTGGATTTTAGTCTCTTAGATGGGTGGGTTACTAGGTATATTATTTTGTATTGGTAGATTATGAGAGTAACTTCATTTTAACAACATTGATTCAGTTTGGGCTGGTCTACGTAGATTTGAAGGGTCGATATTGAATAGTACCGACATGTGGCAATGGTGTGGTTCTCTTGTAAATCGACTTTAAAAGTGCGCATTTAAAACACATCTAAAACTAGAGTGGAAGTATGAAGAACATTTATGTGATAGCCCCGACTAGTGCCTGATAGCTAGCAATAATTTTGTTGCGTATCTTTAGTTTATCCTTCTAGATGCTGTATGTAATGTTTTGTATCGGCTCGCCATGTGTTACTCTGAATTGTTAGTTCGATACCATTTTCTCTAGGTAGAGTAGGGCTTTGCATTTTACGATTTTAGCCATTTTAAGAAAAACACCCTTAGTCCAAACCATACCATAGCCGGAAGATAAGTCCAGAAAATATGGCTCATGATAGAGCTTCTTGAGTATTCGGAGTTTTATATATTTTTTTACTTGACCTAAATTGATTATTCATACTTTACACTTGAGGATAGGTTTGTTGTAGGTATCTGAGTGACTGAGTAACTTTTACCGTAGGTAAGTGTTTGGAATGGTGCCCGATCTCTCGTATCTATACTATTCTGGAATTCGGAATCCAACTATAGATAGTAACTTACTTATGTCGTGTGTACATCATTGATCCAGAGTTATTCATATTATTCATACAATATTATGTGGTATTGACCTTATGTTAATTTAACAATAAACCAACATTTATATTAAGTAAAACAAGGAATTTTTTTATGGGGGGTCTATAATAAATTAGACAATGTCCCTTTCCATAAAATGGTTGAAAACCCCTGTAGTAGAAGGGTGCCTTTTTAATTTAAGAAACTATAATTTCTCTAGGTAGGTACCCAAACAGTTATATTAGAAGTCGGATTTTTATGATTTTACATATTTGTTTCTAGTCTATGCAGTTAAATGGGAGTGAGAAATCCTTACGATTCATGAAACACAGAATTCACAGGAAAAAATTTATTTTGCATAAAAAAGCATATTTTAGGGGTTAGAGAATATTTAAGACGTTAGAGAATATTTGAGAATATTTTTCTAACATCGGCATATAATGAACATATTTCACGTATATCAGCACTTTGATAAATACAATGTTCACTTAATGATTTATTTCTGGGTTTTAATAAAAATTAATCTCCATGTATTCCTTATCGATTTCGATAGCACATCGGTTATTTCGTTAGCTGTCACGACTATTCTCGTCGTCTACTAGTCGTCCATCGCGTCGTGGAACAATATATAGTTATTAATTTTTATTGTAAAATTTATTAAATTAAATATATTTAAAACCAAATTAATAAAAAATAAATTTAGACTGAATTTTTTTTTTAATATTAAAAGAATATTTTGCATATTTAAAGACATAAAACATCATATATCTGGTATTTTAAAAGAATATTAAGAGAATATATTGCCTATTTTATGTGACATAAAAACATCATATTTTAAGGATTTTAAGAGAATATAAATCCGACCTCTAGTTATAACACATTGTAATACTCCAACCTAATACTCGTCAGACAATATTTTTTGTGCATATTCATAAGTTTTTAAGTGAAATAAAATCCCATCACTGGTTATTATTACTATGATGATTACCTACATTTAGTATTTTTCATTTTTGAATAAAAATTATTTTTCTAGCTGATTTATATATTCTAAATTTAATATTTAAATATAAAATGTGATTTATTATATTCATATAGATACTGGTAGTAACATCTAAAGATGATTCGGTATGGCAATCCATAGCAACGACAGCCAGAAATCTTGATTGGACTGTAAACCATGTTACTAGTACGGAAGAAGCGTTGGAGTGTTTTCACAAGGGTAACGGAGTGCCAGCCGTAGCGTTTGTTGACTGCAGATTTCAAAATGACAAGACTGTAGACGCATATCAAATAGCAAGGTATGTGAAAATTACTAACATTATATCTTTAGTCTTATATCTTAGGTTACAACCACAATCTTTGGAGAAATGTAGATATTTAAACAAGCATAACTAATTTTACGCAGAAACCTTTGTAATTATTTGTAGAGATTAGAATTAGTCTAAGCTTATTATAATTAAATATAACGGTATTTAAATATATTATACCATCATATTAATTAAGATGATTCTAAACTAGAAATTTAATTTTTAATCAAACAGGTAAAAGTACAATTCATAATATAATTAAAGTTGGACTTAGAAAAATATGACATGGCATGCCATTAAAAATTGAGTCTTTAAAGCTTAAACAATGGTTGTTGAAATAATCAGATACAAACAGAACACATCTGCCTTTTCATAAAAAAAAAAATAATAATATTATTGAACTTCATCAGATAAATACAATCGTTTGTAATAATTATAACCTATAAGTATACCTAACATAAAATTTACAATTATCATACGTATATACTAGTATAATATTTCAATTTAATCTAGATACCTAACAATCTACTGAATTAATTTTTTTTCTACCTTATTTGTTCTTACTTTCTTATTATTCAATGCACGCATCAGTAAAATATTTGATAAACATAATGTATTGCATATAAATGACCTACCATTACAATACAAAAAATATAAGCCAACAATAAAAATAATAAACGTATTGGTTATAGTAGGAATACATCATTTTGTAAAAAAATATTCGATATAACGAGGAATAATTTATTTATAAATATGTTGTCTTTTATAACAAAGAAAACAATTTATAAGTGTGTAAAAACATTTTGAAGAGATGAGAGAGATGAGTTGAACCACTGTTATACATAAACGCCAAAATTACTGTTCACGTGCACTCAACCGTGTTTGTTGTTTCAAATAATGTTGTATAATACAAATTAATATACCTACCTCATTTAAATTTTAAATATATCTTACTATAATTGTAGTCCAAATAAAGAAAGATGTTTGAATGGTTTTAACTGAATGTAAGAAAATATTTATTAATTATATGATACATATATTTATAGAATATTGATAGATATTAAAATTGTAATTAAATATAGATTTATTTTTTGTTAAGAGTTATTCTCAAAAAAAATAATACTGAATGTTTCGTATTCGATTCATTATAGACAGAAATTATTGGTTTTTATCTGTTTATTTTTAATTTTTTAATTTATATTATCTTAATATCTTCGAGATCCATTATAAATATATTATTGACACTTACTCACTTCATTATATATTCTCAACGGAGCGAGGAACGTATGTATTGGTTTTAAAATTACGTATGTAATATTTTATTTTTGTCTGTCATCACATTTTACTGATTTTAGAGCAGAACATTTGCTCTAATCTTCATCTTTGATGTTGGTAAACAATTATAAAATTTACCATAAAATACATAAACACATACTGCAAACTTCAATTTGTTGAAACTGCAATGAAGTTAGATACATAATAATTCCAATGTATAAAATAAGTTTTGTTTAATAATGTCTAGATATACAGACTGTATATAGTATATGTTATTCCATGTACTCAAAAAATGTATAATACATATGCTATAATAATAAATTAATTACAATTTGAATTCAGTATAAAATATTTTGCATTTTAAAAATATCTAAACGAATTATTTTCAAGCAACATGTTGAAATTAAATTCTCATGTATCAACATTTTAATCAATATTAAAATATAAAGTTTTCATCACTTATTAGTTTAAATAAATCTTGAATGTTTCATTAGGCATGATAAATCACCTTGTGTAAATGCTAAATAATACTATCTGAGCTTGCAGCAGAATTTACACCTTATGGAGCATAATTTGATGTCCTTCATAAGGAAATAATTTTTTTTTAAATGACTATCAACAACTTCAATCTATTAATGTGAAGTCAACTACTTCATAACTACAAATATATTGAAATTAATATAATTATTTTATTTGAAAATGTCAAAAGGCTGTGAAATTGCAATGTTAAGAAATATGATGTAGAGGAATTCCTAATGATCGTGTATCATGGCAACTCCGTCCTTTTTTGTATATATTTTTGGGACTTTGTCATTTTGGTGAAATTCTAAAAATAATAACAACATATCTTACTTTACCTACAAGGTTTGTCACGTCTTAAGGCCATCTCTAAATCATGCAATTTCAGTTCGAATTTATAGCTTTTTTTCAATATTCTTTGTTAGGCTACATCTTGTTTATAGCTGACACATGAGCAATTTATAACATAGACAACCTAATGAAAAATCTAAAAAATAGTTTTCAATATTAAAATCTAAATGAAAAATACAACAACAAATCCAAAGTCAATAAAAACTTCGTCTTCAACGATGAATAACACTGTTTATATTCAAATTAGAGTGTAGATTTTTATTAAAGAAATATTAATAAAACTTATTATACCTAGGTCTTCGCCATAATTACAAAATATTTAAATTAATAAAAGCTTTAATAATTATTTATTCCTTAAAATCATTTCACTATGGGTACATCGTATATTATACTACATCAAACATATTTTAAATATTCATTTAGTTATTTTAAAACTTTGAAATCTTCATTAATTTACTTGATAATTTTTTGTTAAATGTATAGCTATTCATTATTATTCTTTGATAAATATTCAAATATTTAAAATGTAATCAAATAATTTAATGTATTGGTTGTAATACCAGTAAATTCGAAATAACGAATAATTTCTTCTTTGAGTGCTTTTAATTTTGATATTTTCTATTGCAACTTAAAAATTTACTATTTATGAAAATATCTCTATACCATTCTACAAGTTATTATCGTAATAACAAGCAAATGCACTTTCATAAGTAATGAAAATTATATGTTAGTTCCGGACGATGTAAACTTACATTTATTGCTTTCATTGACCATGAGAACTTATTTTTCTGAACTATTTGCTCTTAAAAACCTAATTAAGTATAATTTAATAAACATAATATACTATAATAGTTATATTAACTTCACACTAGTATTTTATTTGTTAATAAAATATAAATAGTTATTTTGTCATTGAAAATTAAAAAAAAAAAATGATAATTTAAAATAAAATTGTTGTTTAAAATTATCTCAAATAGAAAATAATTTACAAATTAATTTGGACTTTAATTAAATAATAATAAAATCCATTGTATATCGAATATACGTACAATTCTAAGGAACAATATTTTATAAAATACAGTTATTATTTAACCGTAGTGTATATTCTATATATTCTATAATTAAATTAAAGAGTTTGTAAAAATATCAAATTTTAAAATGATAAAACGATGTAAGCAATTAGATATATCGTATATAGGTATGTTAAATAAAATATAGTTTAAATTTAAATTATAAACATGATATAGTCTCTAACATGTATTATTAAATATGAATAAAAAAAACTTTAGCTTATTTTTTGTTGAAAAATGTATTCTATATGTTTTTGTAGTGTGGTATTTATTCTATTTTATACTTAAATAAAAATTACTAAATTTAAAATAAATTCTATAGACTTAATAATTGATTTATAGAAGTTCAAATGTTACCAATTTGTATTATATTTAAGTATTTATATCGTGACATTTATAAATTAATAACCTATTTTCATAGTCTGTTACAATCAATGTTTCGGTGTGTAAGATATTATTAATTACATATTTTGCAAAATACGTATCATATTTCCTGTTTTTTATTATGATTTCTGTGAATGTGGTATAATAGTATTTCAGTTCACATGAATTTAATTTTTATAATCGTTAGTTGTTAAGTCATAGGCGAAACTCAGATAAGCATTGTGGGGACACTACTCCCACTTTCATTTTTTGATTGTGTATACCCGAACATGTACAATCATATATTCTACGATGATTTTTCAGGTTAACCCCCTGTTGAATATAATGTCGATTCGTCTGAAGTTTTTATACAGAAGTGGTTTTGTTTTTCACGTTCATGTTTCAAGTACTAAACAAGTCTAATAGATGGTTAAAAATTATAAAAAAATAACTAGTCTACCTACTTATAACATATAAAGTTATACAACAATTTAATACATCGAAAAAACAACGAATACCTATAATATCTAATAGGTACACAAGATGACTATTACGTTCAAAAAACCATTGACAAACTTTATGCAATTTTGTACGTAAAATAATATAATAATATATTCATATACATAAGTCATCTTTTCGTTTTCATATTTCACAAGAAAATAGCTATGAGTTGTGGTGTGCTTGTAGCTCGAGAAAAAAGGATGCATTTTTATTTTCCTCGTCAACAACTGTTGGTATTATTAATTAATAATGAATAAAAAATATATGCTTAACCCAGAATAACACCGTAAATATTAACTATTACTATTTTCTATGCTGTAAAATGGTAGACGGTTATAATAATCAGGCAATAAATGTAGATGTTTGTGTATATTAAATCTTTCATTTTTACACCAGATTTATTCTAATATTTAATACAGGTACAACCAGTAGCATTCTCAGGATTCTTCATTGGGCGGGAGCTGAGAGAATAAACAAATTAATTGCAAAGTGGACCCTGAGGGGGGAGGAAATTTAGCTCTAAAAAAAAGCCATGGAGAGACCGCCCATAGGTATAATAATGTTTCGAAGAAACGTTTTAAGTTTAAAATAAATGTGTCTTTGGGTATATATCGTTGATTTACAGTTTTTTGTTTAAGATATAATAATTCGAAAGTTAAATATATTTTAATTTCATCTATAACCTATTAATTATTTTACTTGTATACATTACAAAAAAGAAATACTATAAAGTTAAATGCATTATAAAAAATAAACAAAGATGGCACAACATAAGATACCTACTTATATTAATGAAATAATTTATCATCGATATTTATGTTATAAAAATGTATATGATTATTTTCTGATAAATAACAATTGTATGTAGTCTATAAAATATCTGAAATCGTTTGATGTGTATGTTTATAGTTTACGATTGTTATTCATATTTCAATGGTTATCGAAACGTGTAATATATTATAGTATATTCTCAGTAAAATGTAATAATAATATTGTACGTTTTTAATAGTATATCGAATATCAACGTCTGGTTGAAATCAATATGCTTGTGAAATAGTTGGAAAATAAATTTATTAACGCGATTGAATAATTTATCGTTCGTTGTATGGTTTTATTTATTCATCACCAGCAAAAACATTTGAGTTTAAGAAGATATATCAGAAATATATATTCAAAATAGTTGAACTAAACTAAAAACTGTTCGGAAAATATCATATTTTACTCATACTAAAAGATTTTTTGAATAATGGCACATTTTTTATGGATCATAAACATGGTTATTACATGTAGGTAATTGCAATAGAAAATTAAAATATAAAAATAAAATATAGTTATGGGACTATTTCATCCAATATAAAAATAAATAATATGCTGAAAAAAACATGAAAACTGTACGTTTAATACTGCCACATACTACGTAACATAACATTTTTAAATGAGACAAATAAGAAAAAAGTTGTAATTTAAAAACGAGATTGTTCGAAATCTTAGGATAAAATAAGGATTAGAGGTCGTATTGTCATAATATAATATAATCTTTATACGCCTATATAATAATATTATTATTCCTTTGTTCTTTGGTTTGTAGATTTGGTTTTCAACTTCTATAGATCGTTAAGGGAGGGGGGGCTCACATATGAATTTTGTTTCTGCTTACGAAAATCGAATATTTTTGTATGTTGTTATAGAGTAGCTTTTGGTTAAAAATAAAAAAAACAATTGAGAATATTTCAACTGAAGAATGACGCAGATGCAAACTAGTTTTTAATAAATTTACAGCAAATTTTGCACACATATTAATTGGGATCCCTGTATTATAATAGAAGCCACAGGTAATAGCTATTATTTATAATATGCCAAGCATGTGGCTAATGAGGCGTATATAATCAAAAAATACTCTGCTGATTTTTTAGATTCAAGAAAGGTTTAGATTATAAACTGAACCGGTTATTTTAGAGTAGCCTACCCGCTATTAATATAATATTAAAATTATAATCGCATATTAGTTTATTTCTGCTTGAAATTGGTTACACGTAAGGAAAAACACTTACCAATTAGTTATTACTGTTCACCGCAGGTGAATCATCCATCTAGGTTTTATTTATCCCTGGGCAACGCTGGATAATACGCTAGTAATATATACGTAAGTCAGTCATCTCCCAACAACCAATGTCAATGACAGCTATTGCTTTTCAAGTCCGGTCAGTAATATCGTGCGCTAGCTTGCTTAGGTAAATGACAGATAGACAATTTCTATTGAATCAATGGATGTATTGACTGCTAAATATAACTCAGTCGAAGAAAGAAAATTAAATAGAAAAGTGTGGTTGAACGTTTTTATAAATATGAAAACAAATTGCACGAGTACCACCTACTGTTCTATGATAGCAATATCGAAGACAAGGAGAAAACTTGTCTTCAGCTGGATCACTAATTAAATTCTTTCATTCAACAGCCTTCAACGTCGTCTCATACTAGAATATAATTACCTACTTTAATTGTTGCTTAGAACCGGAGTATCGAACCTAGCGCTGCTGTGATGATCGCTAGTGCTGTTTTAGAAGACTACTAGAGGTATCTGATAATTTATCAAAACTCCAATGACAGTATACAGAAGCCAATTCTCTACCCTCTCACTCTATATGTCAGTCTGTCTCTATCTGTCTCTGTCTCTCTGGTTCACTCGGTTTCTCCCTTTTCGGCCTGGTCACGAAATGAATTCCTAACAGAAGACCCTTATTCTTATTCCTATTACTTATTAGGTAGTACAACATAATGATGATGACAACCATTGATAGCGACTCAGAACTCATTTTTAAACAAAAGACTATTATGAATTTATTGAAAGGCTATCGACAATATTGCCTGCGATCGGCTTTTTGTGCGTGTCACGACTCACGACGGTGGACGGTCGGCGGGAGCGGGATGGCATTATATATAATGATCCTGTGCCGCCGTCGTTTCAATCGACATAACTCACTTCATCGGTATGTTTTTAATTATGGCACGTCTGAAACTTTTGAACTCGTTCGGTTATTTATTACAAAATCACACAGCTTCTCCTCGTTCTAGAAGACTAATGTATCCCACCCTCCGTCGTCGTGGTAATGCGATGATGAAGCACCTACGGGAAGAATAACTTATCAGGTCCACTATCGCTACCTACTTATAGTGAACTTTAATACCACTGTATAGTGTAGTATGTATAGTATATTCTGTAGTATGCCTGTATAATGTTATACATGTATAAAAGCATTACCAATATTGTAATACATATCAACTCGGCAATGCGTATATGTTTCTCCAAAATTTAGAAAACCCGATGGAATGGAAAATGGCCGACGATCCAAATGGATGAATGAAAATACAAATTTCAGCCTTTTGTTAAGTATTTACTGAGGTCTTTCGGTATTCTGTTATTTTAATTACGAAAATAATAAACCCTATAAAAATAAGGGTAAAAATCAAGTTAACGTGGTGCATATATTTTAATTTATATTATATTGGTATACATTTTTTTTTTTTAATATTTAGGATATAAATTTAATGGTCCAGATACCATTAGTATCAGTTTTCAGAGTTATTATTTATACAAATACAATTAAGTAGAACTGCATCATTTGTATAGTAGTATACAATACTAAAATATAAAATATATATAATATAATATATTATAAAATAGTTACAAATTACAATTATATTGGTTATAAATTGGAATCCATTTTCCGTAAAATATATGAATATATTATGATATTATGATAAAGATAATTCTGATTTTTAATCTTACTTCAGTATTAAGTATTTCAATACTTATCTACATCGATGTTTGTATAATTTATGGCTACAATAAGCTCTATATCAAAAAATGAACGTTAACTACAAGATGACAGAAAATCAATATTTTTGAGTGCGGTTACTCTATACCCCATAGACTCTTCTTGTTGTTTAAACAATTTTTTGATGCTTTTTTGATTCATACATTATAAATTCACAATTTTTAATTGAACCATAAATGTGTGTTAGTTTGTTTTGGATTGTCGTAATTTATAAATATGTATATTATGTAAGGTAATATAACATAAGACTTTTTTGTTACCTACATAATAATACTTTTTATTTTTTAAACTTATAAATAATTATAATAAATAATATATATTATAAATAATCATAAAATAGTAAATATGATTTTTTATGATTCCAATATACTGCAAATTACCTACCTACTTTTTATTTATTTAAATATTCTAATTAATCGATTATTTTAAGTTACCTATTAATTTATGTTTTATTAATTTGTTCAAATATTAATTTATTTTTATCAAATACCACGAATAAATTTTTAAGTTATAATTTAATTCCCCCAAGGCTTTATAAGTTTTAATTTTGTTTAAGAATAAATTATTGAAAATACAATGTCAGTCAGAAAACTTAGTAGGTACATATAGATATTTTATTATAAATATTTCAAATATCTATAAATATTCATAAATCTAATTGCTTAATTAAAGATGATTATATACATATATATTTCATTTTTGTTGTGTTTATTGTTTACAATTAATTGTTAATGGTTAAGAGATCTTTAAAAGCTATACAGTTTTAAAATGTGTATCAACATGTCATACTTGTTAACTATAGTGATTAGTTATTTAAGTATCAAACTAAAATAAAATATACTCGATTTAAAATATTATTTGTAGGTATAATTCTTCCAAAGTTAAATAAATAAAATTAAATAATACAATTTCCAATACGAATACAAGATTCAATAAATAATTTACAGGTTTATAATATTTATAGTTTTTGTCTTTTTTGAAAATATAATTTAGATATAAATGTATAAAAATTTAATTTTAAATATACAAAAAAAATTGAATAGCAGCTATTGTGTCAGATGTCAGTATAATTCATTTAATGCTGATCCGTCTCGCTTCTCTTACCTTTTCAAAATATTACTTCATAAATTAAATTTTGAATATGAAAATAATAATACAATTTATATAGTTCCAAAATTATTTTTTTAACATGTGTTCTTGCTTTTTAGTTACGTGCCGTTTTTATACTGTATTTTTTTTTTATTTATTCTTAAAAACTACGACAAATGATGACTTTGTTCCAATTTCTAATGTAAAGAAACAATAAATTAAACTGAAAAAAAGAATTCTTAGAAAATGTGTCACACAAAAAATATCAGAGTACGACCTCAAAAGCTCTACTCACAACAGGAACCATGACTTTTGTATGTCTTGCAGAATTAATATAATTAGTTGACATTTAAGACTAAACATTGTGGAAAAATAATAACAGCTCTCAGCCCAAAAACATTATTATATAATAATCAAGGGTTCTGTGAATAAATTAAGACATTATTCGTTATTCAAACTATTTTGAACACTGATATTGTTCTATCTAGTAATTTAATTTGTAAGAAGGGTAAGGGTTAGTTTCATTTAGCAAAAGATGAAGTGTAAATTGAAAAACCACTGAAGTGAACTTAATGAAAATGAGCCTTAAAAGTTAGAACTAAACTCTTTTCCAAGATGTTACGGACTTGTTCCTAACCTAAATGAAAATATAATACGTTTTCAGATTTCCTTGTTATTTTCGATGTAGTTTGTGCTGTTGTAAATTCACTTAAAAAATGTTATATAACTATAATAATAATTGTTTGTTTATAGAATAATTCTTATAGGGAAAACAAAAAGGGATGCAACATTAAAATAAAATGTTTGTGGATATTCAATCATTTACCTACTCTAAAAGTATTATACATTGTAGTTAAATTAATAAAAACTAAATAATAAATATAAGACGAACAGTTTAAATTATTAATCAATGTATTATATCGATATCTTCGAAAATAATTTTTTCAATGTTTACTAAAAAAAACAGTAAAATAAATAAATTGTCTAATTTTATATTTATTTAACAGAATCTTATATTCAAGAATAATTATGTCTATTTACTATTTATTACGTTTTTATTTATGCAAAAAGTATATTTTGATTAGGTACCTACTTTGAATTTTCAATTGAAAATATTTATGAAGTACCTATTTAAACTTCTTAAGTAAAATACTTTACCAAAAACTTTTATATTATTAAAATGAAAAAAAATAATTGTTCATAAAAGCTTTTGCTTGAAAATTAAGTTAAATGTTTGCATAACTAAATAAATAAATATCTTAATTAGATTTTTATGCCTAACCCAACCTAATACTTTGGCACCTGGTAACGAGATATTTATCCTAGTTTCAAATAGTCTTGATCATCATTTTTTCTCAACCCTCTCCCCATCGTCCGCTTAATTTATCTTTTTTACCTTACATAGCAATAAAATGCGGCATATGCTACATCCCCTTTTTTACTGTCCGATTCTTTCTTAAAAACACCAACCCATTTTACTCACCTTTATAGTATTAACTATATAATATAACTTATATTCTACTCCAAACTTCTCCTGAATCCTCGGCCCTCTCTTATTACCACTCAAATGATATATTTTGGCTGAAATAATTTTTAACAATAATGATGATAATATAATCGTAATTATTTTATTATCTTCCAGTTGAAATAAACTTGATATAACCTTTAACAAATATATAGTAATAGTTTAAATAAAGGCCTATGGATAAATTAAAATTTTAAGAGGGGTTTATAC
This sequence comes from Nasonovia ribisnigri, assembly GCA_027563435.1. Lineage (NCBI taxonomy): Eukaryota > Metazoa > Arthropoda > Insecta > Hemiptera > Aphididae > Nasonovia > Nasonovia ribisnigri. Next base: position 229,847 of record JANEHU010000687.1, on the reverse strand, counting down.
AAGTTAGTGTATACTAAAAATTAAAATTAACTTGATGTCCATATATAAATGTACTTAATTGGCCTTTAAGAAAACACATCTAATGTAAACTACGAAAACAGAAAATTAATTCGACGATAAAATAATCTTAAAACGTTTTCACTTTATTTAAAAAGAGGCCGAAACCAGTTAAATGTGTAAAATGTGTAAGTTAATAAAAACAAAAACTTTAATGACTAAAAATAGGGTACATGTGTTTAGAATTTGTTCACTCAAATTACGAGCATAAAAAGAAATATATATTTATATTTTATTTAAAAACTAATATTTTGTGTAGTACCAACCACTGTTAATAGTAAATATTTTATGAAGATGATGTCAATTATTGAAATGTCTTACAACCATTTCTACTTCGATGTCGCTAAAACTTCTCTCACGATAAACTATACCTCTGGGCTATATTATAAGTTAATATTTGGTGTGTTTATTTACTTTAAGGTTAGTTCAGAAATGTAATAGTCAGTTGAGGGACGAGTGGAAGAAGTCTCTGTATTTAGCATCCCTGTGGTTATTCTAAAAGAACAGCTCGGGGCTTCAGATGCCTTAAATCTTGAGTCCCTGTAATTCTCTGTTGACATTGACCTGACTGTTAATCTTAAGCCCCGTGTGAGTGATTTAGTTAACAGTACTAATATTGTGTTTGGATTATGTAGATGATAATGACAAATATGCATCTATAATTTATCCACACTATTAATAATTTATTATATTTTACAACTAAATGTATGAAAAAAATATTGTTTTTGTGTTCATTTTCAAGTATATGATAAATATAAGTATTTTTTTTAAAATTAATTTTAGATATACAAACAAATCATTAATAATTACCAAAAGAGATTTTATTTGCAAAATGTAATAAAATATAAACATTAATAATAAATACAATTTGAGCAAATGATTTTCTATAGATTTTCTATAGATTATTTGTTGTTACTTTTTGTGTACTATTTTTAATCTATTAAAAATATTACGCTAACTATAACGCTATTTTAAAAAAAATGTATAAGAAAATTTTGAACTCCTGTATTCTCATATATACTAAAGTAAACCTACTGCGGCAATTCGTTTAAATCACATTATTCTGTATAATATTCATTTAAATATAAGTGATACTTTACGAAAAATCATAATTTTAATATATTATTCGGTAATATTAATTAAGTATATTAGTTATATCCTATATGAAATATAATACAATGTATTTATTCAACCACTCGAACGATTTTTAAATATGCGTTATAAAAACACATTTAGGGTGCTACTAATGTACTGAATATAATAAGTAAATAAAGGACAGAATTTCACTGGAATACATTTTTCTCAGAAGCGAGGATAGCCTAAAAAGACATCTCGGGGAGTGTTATCGTGACACGGAAATCGAAAGAGGCGGTAGCCTTAAGTTTTTTGTTTGTCACGGTAGATAAAGAACACTTGGGGCAGCCCAACATCCTCGAGCAGACATTTGATTCTCTTTTTACTAGTGTGCCTAATGATCCAAATTCTAGCATTATGTTAAAACATGTTTTGCGGTTCATTCGCTACAGAGTAAATGATTTTAATCGTATTTTTCGCTCCATTGTACCCAAAGCGTTTGTAAAAATATCAGCCAACCAACGATAAATTTATTTTACGCATTTATTAGTATAGTAGTATAATAAGACGTATACAAATAAGAACAACTTAAATGCAGTTGTAATATTTATAGTATAATTGTTATTACTCTAACCTCACTTAAGATAAATACATGCTTAAAAGCTCCAAGTGTTTTTTTTATTATTTAAATACAACATTAAATGTGTGTTTTATTAGACCATTTGCTCTAATTTCAGTTTAAACAATTTTATATAATTTTATAAATCTATAATGTAACTTATATTCATGCGTTACAATATTCTGTATACATTTTTCTGGAGAACTTTTTTAATCGGTATCCAAATACATATACTATATATATTATGTAACACGAAAACTACTTAAGTGGTATTTTAAAGATTTACGGGTTTTTTTTTGGGGGGGGGGGGGGGTAAACTGATCATTGTTTCTTCGTTTTTACGTAGGTATCATTTGTTGGTTGATCGAAGTACAATAACATTTTCAATGCAATACGATGTAAAATCTACAAAATTCGCTGAAAGCTTTCAACATTTCAAACGTATATATACATACATTTTACGTATTATACCGAAACATTTTTATCAGCTCATACAGCCATCAAAAATGTAAAACATTAATTTTATACAAAACCATATACAATAATTATTATAACTATATATAGATAAATTATGAATTTTTTATGGGATTCAATTTTTTTGCATTTTAAATTGTACATCCATCTTAAAACAAGTAACTAATACACGGGGCTACGTATCAGTTTCTGATAAATTCTGTCAGATTTTAATAACGTTATTGTCTCACTAGAGCATATAAAATATACATATGTATGGACAAAAAGTAATTGTACTAAGGACTGAATATTTCCTTGTGTTAATTTTAAATAGGTATACTATAAGTATTGATTGAATGTTGTTTTTTTTTGTCCCTAGGTCGTTACGTTCGATTAGAAGAAATGCTCACGTTGTACTTGTCGCTTTAGTAAGGAAAAGGTAATCAATTTCTTTACACTTATACTGTAATTCGATGGGCAATGATGCGAAACCTAATTGGTTGATAAAGTATAACGTATTTGTTTTTTTTCAGCCTTGTGTTGAGAAACGAAAAAGACGTTACGTCCATTTTAACCAGTGGATTTAATAAGGTAGGTTTTATTTTTTTTTTTTCCATTCCGTCATTCCGTTGCTAAATTTAATTTTACACGATAAAAATAAAAATCATTCTTAGAATCCCCATTTTTAAATACTGGACAAAATAATTTTGCATTATCTTCTTTTATTTAATTATATATTATATGTTGTTTAGTATGACTTAAGGTTTATTATTTTTCTTTCTTTAAATATGATCTCAGATATATAGGTATTTAATATTATTTATGACAATATGTTGTTATAAATTACCAATATAAATTCAAATTATCAATACTATTTTATATTTTGTGTAAAATTGTCTAATTTTTCCTTTTAAAAACATCAGTTTTCAGTTGCCTACAGTAATATAATATTTGACATTAGTTGTAAAATAAACTTAATATTTTAAAATGTAAGGAACAATAAATATAATTTTATTTAGATACTTACTACTTTTAAATATTTATACTATTTTAATTTTATTTCTATGCCATGCTATAATTATATTTACAGCGTTAAAGTAGTTAAACTCATAAAAACAAATAACATTTTAATTAAATATTTTATGTTTAACCTCCGGGAATGCTTTATTAGAGATATTCACTTGGCTTGTTTTTTTTGTTTTCTTATACATGTGAATTGAACAGAGATAAAATTTATCATCCCGTCCAATTACTTGGTTAGTGTAGTAATTGGGTCATACACACAACATTTAAAAATCTGATTGGTTTTAATTTCTATTTTCATATTAAATTATATAATAATTCAAAGATTGTCATTGTATATTTTTGCAACAATTTCTATAAACTCGAAATACATTTCAAATACGATCAAATGACTTATGTCTTGTGATTTCTAACACAGCCACACAGGTATATAATATTTTTACTGTTGAGTATTTTGAAATAGATTGCATTTATAACTCTAATTTGTTCATAAACAGAACCAACTGATCTCCAAAATCAAAAAGAATTTTTTACAAAAAATACAATAACTATCGATGTTGAAGTAACCTATATTAAATTTAAAAGCTCAATATGTTGTTGATAAATACGCTGTTTAGTATTCAATTTAGTTTTTTTTTTTTTTTTTTTTTTTCAATTTAGTTTAATGTAATTAATTATTCTAGATATCGTTTGTAGATTCTGATCCATGTTTTTTTCTTTTTCTAATATTTTTTTTTGGTTGTAAGAAATTATTATTTCAATTGATTTAAATTAATTATAAAGTTTCAATTTGTTTGTTTGTTTCCAATAAGAAATAGCAATAGTTTATTAATTAATAATATTATGAAGATTATTTTAATTATCTCTTTCGTCATTCGAACATTTTTATTACTTCATTATTTTATAAGCTAAATTAAATTGGTTAGTTAACGTTTTAAAAGGCTCTATATTTCTGTACTTCAATATATTTTAAAAGCTATTCTTGATACGCCCAGTGATTTTCGAAGGTTAATTTATTGACTGGGAAAAAGAAATACTGAAAAGGATATGTGCCATAAATAATGAAATAAATAACGGAAATTTGTAGTGAATCATATTTTCTCTATATTGGTGTGATCTATGGTATGATTTATTATAGGTATTTGCATTATTTTAAATTAATATAATTGCATACATATACTATAGATCGTTCTTAGATTTTTATTTTTTATTTAAATGTATATTAATATTTTTGTATATTATTATGCACCGATATCACTTCTTCTTACTATATTTTATAAAGTTAAAAAACAGGTTTTACCTATAGTTGGATACTTATTTAGTGGTTTATGTTGCAATCTACTTCCCAAGTTTTATTAATTTCCTTATAAATAAAAATAAATTTAACAGCTACAGATATTTTAGGTATTCTAACTGCTGACCCGACAAGAAAATATTATGGTCGTTTTAAACCTTTAAAAGAAGTAAAGATAACTCGTAACAATCAGAAACCTTCATTTAATTTTGCTTCTTTTCATTGTCGGATACAATGATAAAACAAATATCAACCAAAAAACGTTATTTCAAAGGTTAAATCATAAATTTAAAGGAAGTTTCCAAATATTGAAATGCCTAGTACCTAAATGTGATATTATTATCATCAAATTGAAATTATTCATTTTCTCAGTATACGAACATTCTATTTTATTTGTAGAGAAAATATTATCTTCGTTTAAAACTATTATTGTAATTTATTTAAAATTGAGTAATACTATAGTAATATAATTAATATAATTACAGTTTAAAAGTTGTGTTTAAAACAGTTTAAAATTTGTATAGAGCAACCATTCTATTTTACCTTTTTCTAATTTAATACTTAATATATGACTATAATAAATATATCTGGAAGTTTTATAATTTTAAGTATGGTAACCAATTGTCTATTGATTATATTTTATACGTAAAATATTCATAATTCGATGTTCCACATTATTTGGTTAGTATTTTATGATGCTTTATGTACAATATATTATGTATATTTGTATAATGTATATACGAGAACGTATTTAAGTACATTATGTCTGATTAAATGTAGTAACAAAAACAATATTACAGATAATAGTGGAAACATGCAACAAAAACGTATGGATCAAAGAGTTGCAACAGCTAGAAAAAGAAGATGTGGCGATGCGATCAATGTTAGCACAGCAAGACGCAGTTTTAGCTGCACTGGACAAGACCAAAGACCTCGTCATCATTACCGACCTCAAACACAACATTCAAGTAAACATTCATCGAATTGAAAGATTAATTTTTTTAAACTTTAAACCCTTCTATTCTCTGTCTCACTCTCTCTCTCTCTCTCTCTCTCTCTCTCTCTCTCTTTCTCTCTCTCTTGAGCTTTGCAAATTATCAATAACTTTGTTGCTTCGGTAAATATGCCGACGTACATAACATCCCTTGGGTGCATAACTTGTTTGTTTGCTTATGGATCAGTGTTGTTCTAGGTAAACTGAGAAATGTGGACGAATAAAAAACGATTTGGGTGGGAGAGGCTTTAGGTAAAACCACGAAATTAAATTACCTCATCCAAACTCCAATGGCCGCATTACAAAAACACTTTGCTATTTAACATTTCCTGGCTGTTGTAATAGTTACGTTTTCAAATCCATTTTGTAAAATTAAGGAAACTCTAATTGACACCCATAATAATAAATTATTACGGACACAAAATAAATATTTTATATATTATTCAAATAATAATAAAACGATTCAAATGGACGACATAACTAATCAACCGAAGTTAAAATATTATGATTACCTACTCTTGTTTAATTGATATTTAATAATTTTATAAGCATAAGTAGTTTATATATAAAAAATAGTATCCTTACGAATTACGAGTCAAAATATAGAATTATGAAATTTTGACCAAACTAATCGACACCTGCTTATATTTTTGGTAAAAAATACATTATTATAACATTTAAATATAACATTTTGTATATTATTGTTATTCATTTTAAATTCAAGTTTCAATGTTTATTACCTACATTTACAATATTATGTTTTTCTTACAGTACTGTGATATACAAAACATTATACAAACTTCTTCCAGTTAAACCAATTTTATTTGAAGAATAGTATTTGTTCAAAGTTTATAAACGCAAAAAATATAGTCAAACTGTACATACACATTAAACATGAATATATAAAAAAATTTTAACAACATTCAACATTTTTTAATAAGAGCTGGAAAAATGTAAAATACAAATAATGAATATAATTCAATTTATTTTAATAATCAATTTCGAAAAAATAAACTATAATATAATACTCTTTAAATTGAAATAACATAAATATTTAATGTATTAGAAAATAAGATTGTAACCAGATATTTTACTACTAGTAGAACAAATGTTTGTATTTAAACCAATTTTATTTTATGAAATAATAAAAGAATTTAGCAAACTGTTAGCAGCATTTACACTAACGTTTTCGAGAAGGTTCAACGATTTTGTTTATATTCCTTTCGACATTGAAGTATAGTACGAACACTTTTGTTCTCATAGAAAAAATCCAATTTCCACCAATTTGTACTGAACTGGTGTCAAAAAAAAAAAAAATAATAATAATAATGTTGCATGTACCTACTCTTGTTTGAACTTTTGACTTATGGTAAGATTCGGTGGAGCATAGTACACTGTGAAAATACTAAATATTTCGAAACTCTGATCTTTTAGAGTTACCAAACTGATTTTATTTCGATTTCAGACAACCACTTTGTACTGAGCATATTATTTTCAATATTGAAGTTCCTAGCCACAGTTTCTCCTATCTGTTTATCTGATTTACGTAAAAAAAAATGCGTGGCAAATGCCATAGGTACTATAAATTATAGCAGAACCAATACATACTTAACTATTTTATATTTTCTTATAAGACCTAAATATATAAAACACTCGTTATCTCTTCATCATTTTAATTCAAGCAAATTAGTAATCACCTACTGAATAATTAAGTATAGACACCTGTATTGTGTATACTTAGGCAGTTATGTAGGTAGGTAGGCATACCAATTTCTATGTTAGTACAATATATATTTTAAAATATAATACAAAATATTATTATTTGTGTGTTATTAAGACTAAAAAGGGGGTCAAGTGGATGTCGTTCCGCTGTACAGTAGGTTACAAGTAGGTCACTGTATAATGGATGGCATTAAATTTGAATTCAATGATATAATATCATTGTATACGAAAAACGATTCTGAGCGGAGACAGTATGTCAGTCTAGGATTTTTAAATTATATTGATATTGTTATTATACGGTAGCTGGTAAGTTGAATTATTATTATTCATACTATTCAATTATTAACCTAAAATTATCAGTGATGCTAGAAAAATATTAAAATATATACTTTTACATAAGACACAATTCAACTGGAAACGTCATTTAAGATTAAGTAGATGAATATTTGATAATATTTAGTTGAAAAATATGTCTGTAAAAAATAACTGTGTTTACGTATTTTTTAGATTTTTTGATTACAGTAGTCAGTAGGTAATATTTATTAGAATCTTTGTTTTAAATTTTCAATCCTTAGTTATAAAAACTGAACATTTTATAATTGTTTAATTACAATGATTGATAATTTTCGAGATTTTGATGAATTTTGCCAAAATTCAAACTTTAAATTCTTATATTTTTAGTAATTTTCATATTATTGTAACAATATATTAGGAGCCTTGTATTAAATTTTCAAGTTTTTTTACCTAACAAATAAAGTTTAAGAGAAATCTATAGAAAAAAAACCAAAAAAAATTGGAAAATGAAAATGTCCGTAGGTAAACAGCTCAAGATGAATCAAAATATTTTAAAAATGTTATGGTGTATAAAAAATGCTAATATAAACATTCAGTGAAATTGCATGTATCTATGGTCATTTCTTTTAGGGTTATACCAAAAACCAAAATCGACTTTGTCGGAAATTTGTTTTCTGTAAAAATTCCCGTTTTTTCCTTAATTTTTCATTTATTTTTCATGGCGCTTTTGAAAACTACTGGGAAATTTTAACCTTTGACTCGCTAAAGTACCAACCAGATTCATTTTCTATCAGAAAAGATACTGTTGAAGAAAATCGAAGCATTTTTACTGTCTTAAAAGGTGATGACAGACACAAAAAAAAAAAAGAAAAAACACACACATCATTGTAAAATCAATACATTCATCGCTCCGCTCAGAATAAAAAATAATCAAGCTCTTATAAGTAATTTTTGAATAAAGATAATTTAAAATAATAAAAAATAACAATTACCAGAATAGTATTTTATTTAAAACCTTTTATTATAAAACATTCGTTAAGTTTTCATAAGATTATTATTTCCTATATTACATTGTGCTGTTTTAGTGAATAAGCAACTATGTAAAAATGTAATATTTTTTATTCCGTTCTATTTTCTTTTCCCCTCGGGTAATTATTGATACATACATAACATTGTTGGTAGAAGCTATGTTTATCTATATACTATGTAGTTACATTGTATATAGGATATAGGATACATAATGTACCTATTAACATTTTTTTCAAATTTATAACTTCGTTTTATACTACTTTACTTCTTGTCAGTTGTCGATATCCTGTCATAGTTTTTACAGTTTAGAAACTGTTTCATTATTATTAATATAAACATAAACTAAAATATAGTCAGTATACCTACAAAGTATTAAATTCTGAAATGTAGTTTTATATTATTCATAACTATACACACAAATAATTTAAAAAACAATTTAATTTTCAATTATGTTTTATCTTGGCAACAAGTTTGCGTAAAAAAAATTTCCATTGTCATCTTGAAAAATAAACTAATCACATAAAAATAATTCATGTTTTTTGACTAATAATATCGACAGAAAAGAATAAATAATCATAAATGTATCACGATTTATTTTACACCAAACAAAAAAATTATAATTACTTAAAATATATTATAATTTACTCGAAATTGATTAACGCTAAATACTCGTCATGGTCGAATCAAAAATAACAATAATAATATTTAAAATAAATTATATGATTCATATCATACTGTTAAATCTTTATAAATATAAATTGTTTCATATTTACATTAGTTATCAACGACATAAATGACAAATAATTTTTACCAAACAAAAATAAAACTGTAATAGTGCCTCCTAATTTGGAAGGAAACTACGTCAACGAAAAAAATGCCTATTCAAAGAAAATATATAGGTAATATAAATTATTAAATGACTGGTTATAGCACTTATTATTTATTACACAATAATTTAAATAATTGTTTTTAATTATTGTGATGCTGCTTTGTAAGTACCTACTAGTTATATAATAAATTTGTTTTGTGCCATAATACAGTATCATACAATTTTAATTTCAAAACGACAAAGTATCGTTTAATAAGTGATAAATAGTGTACTATTTAGGTAATTTACATGTTGTTATTTAATATATATCTAACTATATATAATGTGAAATCTTTATTAGGTATTGAGTTATAATAGAATGTTTTAAAAAAATTTCTTTCAAACCTAAATGGATTTAAACGTGAAATATTGCATTCTAGTACAATGGTCATATCTATTTTGTAGTCCAGCGTTATTTTATATCGTAAATGGAAAACACTATTTTTCTTATTTTATCGCTAATACCACGCCAACGAAACAAATTCAAAATCCAATCAGGAAAACCTTATCCCAATAGAACCGTTCTAGATTAATTCTCCATTTACTATTACGACTTATAAGTACACAACTGTTTGCATATATAAAGGATGTTATTACAACTATTTAACTAACCTAACCGTTTGATACCAATATATCACGCCATAATGCCGATGTTTAACCTTGCAGTACATGAATAAGTCGGGCTCGGTGATTTTGGGATATTCTGCCGAAGACGTGATAAACAAACCACTGGCTGTATTCCACCAACTGGGAGATATCGACCAAATTACCAAAAAGCTAGAGAAAAACATCGAATGGGATGGTAAAGTATCGTGGAAGTGCAAGAGCGGCGAACACGTGTACCTCCATTGCCGGGCTTCCCCGTTTCGACCGTTTAGCAAGTAAGTTTACTAATTTAAAGTGTTAAAAATGACTCGCGGTGCATTTTTTAATTTAAAGATTTTTTAATCAAAAACTCAAGTAAATAGTCTTTAAATAATTAATATTATAACTTTCCGAATAAGAAAAAGACTTAAAGAAAGTTAATTCAAAAAGAAAAACAATTTCCATTTATTTCTATTGTGTTTTAATTAATGAAACATAATTTTTATTTCTTGTATTCATTTGATCATATTTCGTAACAAATTTAAATATTTAATAAGTCCTTGTAGCGTTAAATTTACTGAAATTTGTATGTATTTCCTCAAAATCAAGAATAAATTGGTAAAATTGAATGAATATGGTTTTCATTAATTCAATACGGTATAGATATCGTTATAAAACAGAAATAACTAGTAATCCTTATTGGTTTTATTTAAATAACTCATAATTGCTTATAATTGCTAATCAAAGGGTATTGGTTTTCAGAGAAACAACGAATTACATATACATACAAGAAAGTATTGTAGATGTACATGGTTTTCCAAGAGGAAGTGTACCATCCATTCGTAAAGGATCATATGACCTCAAGTCTATCAACAGCGATGGTAAATAATTAAATCTATACATTATGATTTATAAGGTATACAAGTGACTTTTTCAAAACTATAAACTCACATGCAAGCGTTTCCAAAGACATCATTCAAGTCTTCTGATTAATAATCTATATATTTAAAAGAAGATGACCTCACTAACTATTCAACGTACAGCCAATACTATGATAGAAAGATACTTGCCATTGCCATGGTACCTACGTACCACAATGCAGTGGTACACTAAGAAAAGATTAAAAATAAAGTCCTATTTTAAAGATAGGTTCGTATAGGATTATTGATTCGGCTAACGGAAATCCAATATTTTTTGTATATAATTTATGTGTAATATTTTTTTTTGTCATTGGTTAAAGTAAATAAAATAATTTTGGAAAAAAATTTGAGTGACTGTATTTATATAAATGTGAAATGAGTTTTTTACTAATGACTAATCTCAGAATAATTACTGGATCGATTTCAATAAAAATTATATCAACAGATTCCTTGAAACTAAAATGGTATTTTAACAATAAGCTATTTTTTCAACCCCTATAGGTTACTATAGGATGACTCACATGAATTTAGTTTTGCCTCATGAACATTTAAAACGTTTTTGTTTTTATAGAAGGTCCCCATCGGTTACAGAAAATTAAATAGTTACTATGATTGGTTATATTTATTTGTTTTATTCGATAGAAAATTAATGTAAATATAGTGAGGATTTATTAGGGAAAACCTTGCATTTCCTATATGTCCCCTGTTCTAGGAAAGGCAAGTCTGAAAGTTTGAAACAAAAAAAATATGATAGTAAATATTGTTGCCCAACATATTTAAAAACTTGACTCTTTATTATTAATATTTTTTTTACTTATCTCGCGCATCACAATTTCAAAGTATTCGAATATCGATTTTTAAATATACACGATTAAATGTAACGTTAAAATACACTCAAGAATTTGACTGTTTGTCGGTCTGCTTGTCTGTTTATTCAAAAAAAGGCTCCTAAAACAGATGAATCGAATTTAATGGGTTTTCACAGCTTTTATTGTAAAAACGAAAAACGATGGATGGATAGATTAATTTTAACTAGAGTGGGGTCGATTAATACAGCTCTTGATATTATAAAAATTTATAACATCATGACAAAAATTATTTCTTTTTTATGTTAGTTTTATGAAGTGAAAATTATACTCAATTTACAACTACATTAAACTCTAACTCATTATCCTTAACTCTTAAGCCTGAAGGATTTCGGGTACAAAACATATTAAACTAAAAAACCATCAACAAGAAATTCAACATTGTTTTGTACAACCATTAACTTCCCTGCTTAATTCAAAATCTAAAATACTATTTAATCATCATTATTATACATGGTTTTATCTAATTTAATATTTTAAAACAAACTCCCCTTTACATGAATTCACGAAAATCAGTCTACCAGAAACTCTGCTATATAGATTAATAACATAAACTTTAACTTTTATAGAAATAATTCCGTCTGTTTCTTAGTAATTAATAACTATTTTACGGAGACTTTGAGTAAATCTCTGCTCAAGAACTTTCGTTACTCTTGTCATTAAAACATTTGTATAAATGTAACACATTATTCAACTTAATTATTATGAACTAAAAATAATACGAATAAAATGAATTCGGTGGATTAACGTAATAATATTTATTTTTAATTTGAAGTCGATAAATATATGACTAAATAATCATACCTACCTACAAATGTATATTTTATAATTCTGTTTAAAATTACCAGGTAAATATATTGCATATACAGTAGGTACGTACACATAAATTGCACATTTGAAAAATAACTTTTATCGTGTTCAACTATCATTAATTAAATGTACACATAAATGTCGTCTGAACCCTTTTTACACAAAACCCCTTGATTATGACCGAACGCTGTACCCGTTTAATAGGCAAAAATTACTTTTTACAACATTTCTGTTTTGAGTAAAATATAATTTAATCGATCCTTAATTTGTACAATACTTATTGTGACCTTATAGAAAGGTGCATCAAAAACACTGAACACTTACCATATAACTATATAAATGTTAAAATGGAAACAAAAAAAATTAAATTAATTTCCTGGCAATAATAACTACTCAGTTAATTATTACACCGTTTCTAAAAAATAACACCATAAAATAGGTATTTTATATTTAGGTAATTATATTTGCTTTAGATATTTCATCGACATGTAGTCAATATGGAGTTAGCTGGATATATTATTATAAAAGTTGTATTATTTCTGATTACACATCATTTATAAAATTCAAGCTTTATTATCTTTCCAGTCAATTTAATTTTTTGTAAATTCCATTTCGCACAAAAATGGACTATTATAATCACTTTTGAAATGTCCAAATCTAATGTATATAATTTTTTTCTTGGTATTTTATCAACACAGATTTCGAAATGTTAAATCATAATAATTAAAAGATTAAAATATGTTAGAACTTTAAATGAAATTGTTATAACTATGATGTACCTTTGTAAAAAAAAACAACGACGACAATGGTGTAATTTTGATTGCCTGTTTACAACGCCGCCCAATCATAATTTAACGATTTCAAATTAAAATAAATAATAATAATTTTGCATATTTATAATAAACTCATACGTCCGTGGTTCGTTATATATAAATGTGTGCGTGTGCGAGTAGTTAAATTTACAACTTATTTGTTTGTATATTATAATATATAAAGGGGTAATATAATATATCTCCACTTTCTACAAAATATTTACTTAAAATGAGGAAGTACTTAGTCGCATTGAATATTGTATAGTACCTAGGTAATAAATTTGTTAATCTTGAATTCCATAATAAATCATTACATACGAAAAACGATCCGTTAACATATAAGTATGTTTAATATTGCTATCATAGTTAATTATTTTACTCTTATATAATTATGGTAGGGTGAATTAATTTTTGTCGAGAAGTCATTATGTGTATTGTGTATAAAATATAATAATATTTCAAGTTCCCAATAGTAATATTTTTAAATTACAACAAAGTAATTAAAATTGTTAATTCTTTGTTTAAATATCAAATGTTATCCAAAGTAGAACTTACAATGCTCATAAAAAAATGTGTGTACATATATTTTTTAGATTCTTTGGTTACAGTATTAACAATTTATGAGGCATCTTTATACATTTTGAAATTTTCAGGATAGATATTATTTTTTATGTGAACTGTATGAACTACAATTTTCAAATTTGATCAAAATTCTAACTTAACGCTATTACTGTTATTTTATAGCTGGTATATCAGTGACTTATTAGGAACCTTGTTATGCATTTTTAAGATTTTTAACCTAGCATATAATTGCTAGACATGAATTGAAGAAAAGTGTAAAATTTCTATGAATTTCAAAAAAAGAGTCAAAATATTTTTTTAATGTTATCATGTATAGAAAATTCTAGTAAATTCTAGATGATTTAAACTGTCTAAAGTTATTAATTTATAGTTACACCAAAAAAATTTAATTAATTTTGTTGAAAATGGTTTTGTGTAAAAATTTGCGTTTTTTCTCCGATTATTTTGTAAAATACTTAATTGTAACCCCCAAACTACGAACTAGATACAACTTGCTATAATAAACCACCCTCAAAGTTAAAAATACAAAAAAGTGTCTACAGAAACAAAAAAATACACATAATTTTAACATCAGTACATTCATTGCTACGCTCAGAATTTAAAAATGATTTTTAAATTTGTGAAATAAATTGTTATCGATTCTAAACTTAATTTATTAGATTTTTCTATAATAGGCGCACAATCAGCTCGAAGACAAAGTTTGGCAAAACTACATAACTTGCCACTTGAAGCGCCAATCACGAAAGTAATATCATTGATATGTACCGCTCAAGAAAACTCAAACGACCAAGTCGTACAAATTTTGGACAAGGTAAGGGTCTTAGATTGATGACGCTTTATTATTGACGTACAATAAAAAATACAAATTATATAATACTATAGGTTGTTGATATATTGCGTGTCACTGAACTATACTCGTCACATTTAAAAACCGAAAATATTAAATACGATGATCCCGTTACGTCAGATCTAATCGGAGCTCTTATTACGGTACTGTTTTTCGACAACATAATAATTGTGTTAACATCTATTATAAATATTTAATACTAGATGATATAATGATGTTTTTTTTTGTTTTATTTTAGCAAGGGCCTGTGCACGTGACATCCACTCGAAGAAGCTCTAATGATTCAGCGACTGTTAAGAATCAGCCTTACGGTTTGGGTATTGCTAAAATGAATTTTATGACAAGTGTAACTCCTCAGATCAAAGAACTCTTAGACATGTCTCTGTATTGGGATTTCAACGTATTTAAGCTCGAAGAACTTACTATGAAAAGGTGACGGATGTTTAAATGTTTTTAATTACCATGATGGTTGATAACTATTTTGGCCAATATTTTCATACAATTCTTTCCTTGATCGCCTACTGTTTACGAATCGAAAATTGTTCCACTTTTGAGTTTTACAACTTGCTGTAAAGCCTAACAATAAAGGCCCCCGCCACCACCACTCTATGAATAAATAATGAATAAAACTTTTCCTTTTTAATATAATTCATGTTACCCATCCAAATACCTAATACTTTTGACAAGTACATAATATTTGTCGTATTATATTTATTTTTTTTCTGTATACATATAGTAGGTATTAATATTATTTTTGTACTTTATTTTCAATTTAAATAAAAAAAAAAACATTAGTTATTCTTACTTTTAGGCCTTTGGTACATTTGGGAATGAATCTACTGACACACTTTGAAGTACACAAAACATTAGGTTGTGATGAACGAACATTGCACGCCTGGTTAACTGTGATTGAGGGTCATTATCACGCTAAAAATACTTACCACAACTCTACACACGCCGCCGATGTTCTTCAAGCGACCGCCATGTTTTTGGAAAAAGATCGCATAAAGAGGCTTTTAGATCAATTGGACGAGGCATGCTGTCTGATCGCCGCAATCACACACGACATCGATCATCCCGGAAAATCGAGGTTAGACCACACCAAAACCAAACTTACATCATTTGGCAATGTGATAATATATTATTTTTTCATTAGCGCGTTTTTATGTAATTCCCAAAACGATTTGGCTATTCTGTACAACGACATAAGCGTTTTGGAATCGCACCACGCCGCTTTAACGTTTAAGCTCACTACCAAGGACGAACGGTTGAACATTTTTAAAGGTACGTATTTTGGCTGATTTCCAAATTTAGTTTACTCAGAAAAATAAAAATGCATTTAGGTTTGGAGAAAGACACTTATAAAGTGGTGAGGCAGAACATTATCGACATGATATTGGCCACCGAGATGACGAAACATTTCGAACATTTAGCCAAATTCGTGAGCGTCTGTAACAAACCATCGACACTCGACGAAGCGTCCGTCGATGGATTAGTAAGTAGAACCAACACTCCCAACATCATATCTTACAACTGAATTATATGCCTTTACGATAATGAAACGCTAATATGATAAAATCATGTTAGACCCCTAGCGAAGTTAGTCCTGAATCTATAATGCCTACCAGTGCCGAGGAAATAAATCTGGTGAAAAGAATGTTAATCAAATGCGCAGACGTGTCCAATCCAACTAGACCACTCAAGATGTGCGTGGAATGGGCCAAACGGATTGCCGAGGAATACTTTAATCAAGTATGAGAACGCTTTTTATGTGTTAAAAATATATTATAATTTAAAGAGAATATTTTGTGTAAAAACAAAGTAGGTATTTAAATATTATAATAAATGTAGGTCCCTAATGTTTTAGTATACCTATTGTACCTAAGTATATTAGAACGTACCTACCAACACGATACATCCCAGCCCCTGTTTTTGTGCGCACTACGTACCTACGACAAAATATAATAATATAGCGTGCAAATATGTGTATCACGAATTTTAAGTGTGTAGCCATAAATTTCCTTGAAAGTGTTTATAAATTTGCTCCCTCCGCTACAAGTATGATTGATGCATATTATAAAAAATGCAGTTCTATTTTTTTTTCAGATAGGAGCTGAAATATAATATTATATCCTTTTATAAATGTATTATGTATGTATGTTTAGTTAATTTATAGTTATTTTCTTTATACTTGATAATGAAACAAATTTTTCTCGGTAAAAACAAAAATATATTCATAGAAAGATTAATTTTAAGCTACTTTACCACAATTCTATTTGCATACTGTTCTAAACTATAGGTACGCCGGTATTGACTTATTTGTGAATACGAATAATATTATATTATTATAAATTACCTATTATAATATAATAAATGAAGTTATTATTAAACTAATATATTGTCTACTTCATATACATAAATATTAAAATATCGTTAGAAAATAAAGACCCCCTTTCCCACCCTAATTTTGATATATAAACTACAATTAAAAGAATATACAAAACTATTGGTAAAAAAAAACGTAATCTTAAATACGTATTTTTAATGCTGCACTTTATAAAAATTAAAAATCTTTCTAATGTGTGCTAATTTTTGATTCCAGACTGACGAAGAGAAACTCAATCATTTGCCAGTGGTGATGCCAATGTTTGACCGAGCGTCGTGTTCTATACCAAAATCGCAAATCGGCTTCATGGACTACATCATAAACGATATGTTTGAAACGTGGGACTGTAAGTACAATAGGCGCAATCACATTTTATTGCATTTACATCAACATTTAATAATTCTTAGGAATTATATAATGGTTTAAAAATATTCAATTTTTGTACAGTAAAATATATTTTAGTTTTCTAAACTTACCTACTATATTATAATGATCGATAAAACAAGTGCTGTCGTTAAAATACAGTTTAAGTAAATCGTCCACTGATTTCTGATGAACTTTATCAAGTTGGTGACTAGACTGCCAAAAGACTCATAATTATTATATTATGTTATATTGTATTGACAATTATGGTGAAAAGATTCAAAATAGTTATCAAAATTCAGAAAAAAAAAATTTTTATTTTATTAATTTAACTAATCTCTCAATTTTATTTGTCCAAAATTTTTTGGGCGTCCTAACCACCCCTATCCCCCATATTTTCACCTACGAGTAGGTTCGATTATTCGAACGGATATTTCTATAGTCCAAAAGTTGTTAGAATAAACCAATTACTGTATTTTTCAGCGTTCATAGACATGCCGGAGATGTTGTACTACATGAGGAGCAACTATCAATACTGGAAGGATCTGGAAGAAAAAGGAACGATCAGCTTTAACGATATTTGCAAAATGATGACCACCACCTTGCCAAAGATACCAGAGTCCAGTGGCAACCACTGAGAAAACTATTGTCAACGTTCTACACACTGCTGAGTCAACCGCTGTACTGGACATAACGGTCGACGGATAATGATATTTTTAAATCTATTATCCGGTAAACTGTCCGGTACGAAATTTGTCTGACGATTCCATCAATGTTACATAGTGGAAATATTGTTTTATAAGAATATTCACTTTTCGTATCCACAGAACATTTGATTAAAAATATTAAACCGATGCAATATTTTATCTTTATGTATATAATATACATATATTATATTTCTATATTTAACTAGTGTATATTGTATATACTATTACCTTCAAATTGAGCAGGTTTTTTTTATTTTTATTATCATTATAATTATTGTTTTATCATCTTTGATAAATGATGTAAGTTATACTTATACGCTATTTTCTGCGTTTTATTATAGAATATCTTCGGTTTACGTAAAATCGAATTTGCATACTATTCGGTGTTAATAAATTATAATTAAACGTAATAATTTTTTTTTAGCATATAGAATTTTCGCCAATACTTAAGTACCTAAATATTATCACGGTAAATTATTTTTGTTACCATTAAGATTAACTAAAGACTATTAATATTATACTTTATATTACTTATTATGTTCTATTGTAAAAATATAATATATAAAAAATACCATTATATTTGCAAACATTTTGGGCGCTTCCTGGTCGTATGTAATATGTGTTTATTGACAAACAATTTTTAGATTTTGTATATAACTAAGGATTACAAAATTGAGATTTAGTCATTCATGTATATTATGTTGCGTACCCAAACACCTTAGTTCTCTCAAAATGTTTACATCGTTATGAATTTATGACGATAGGTACATAATATTATACACATAAAAAATAATGTTATGAAACATTATTATTTTGAATTATTTCCACTCATGTTGGCTTCAATTTCATAATCTATCAAAATGCTGAGTAAAAAAAAAGATTCAAATTATAATGTTATCTTCTATTACTTTTTTATTAAATATACACACTACCTTCTCATCCATAATTCAAAAACATGAATTATCTCCTTAACCTTTTCTATTTTAAGTATTTTTACATTTCAACAATGCTCTTATTGTTTTACAATTTTAAATAAGTAATACTACATTTCTTATGTTGTAATATATTTATTTACTATATTAATATTATAAATCCCATATGAAATATTTAAATGAATTAATTGTATAGCTTTTGTACATAGTTATAAAGGCAAACCCAAAATGTAAGTATTAAAATTAAAACAATAAAAAATATATTCTTATTGTTATCTTATACCGTGTAAATATTGGTGTAATCATTTTTCATTAAAACACATGATCAAAGTCATTACCAGTTACCACTTACCTATAGTCTATAATGCACAAGAAATATAATAATATAACATGGTATTTAAGGACTGGATGTACACTAAAATGATTAAGTTGTATTTTATCAAAATAAACTACTTAGTTAATTAAAGTTACTTCACGATTATCTTATGTAGGTAGGTACGCATTGTACACAATATTAATAATAAGTTAAACTACTTTTTTTTGTTCAACAAAATATAATATTATTTTGCATAATTGTAAGCTTTGAAATATTGTGTTTTAAAAACTTTAGTATGAAAATAACTATATATACACTATATATCATTCTTCATTGTATACTTTATGATTAAAAGTCTAAAAAACTTACCAATACTATAAATTATTGCGTATTGATTTTGTTTGTTTACAGACTTACTATGACTATTTTCGTTAAAATGTACCTATTAATTTTCTTTTTGGAAATTAATATTTTATTTTTTAGCTACTAAGCAGTAGTGTTCAACACATTGCCATAATAACTGAATGGGTAACGAAAAATAAACAATAAGGTTACTTAATATTGAATTCGAATTCCTATTGAAACTTGAAAGCCGACATTTGAACGAAGGTAATAAGACATTGATAGTTTAAGAATATTAGGTTACTCGTATAATAATCATTTACCATTTGTGCAATACTGTAAGTTATACAGCAACACATTATTATTTAATGTTAGAAAAGTAGTAATTTTTCGAGAGAACAATAACAAATTACTGTTGCAAACTATGACTTCTTCAAACAAGCAAATAAAATGTCAATAACATGTTTTTTTTTAAATAGATACTCGCAATATTATGGCTATTGAATCGCTGAAATAGTGGCCATCATATTATTACATGATACACATCGTGTTCAATGAGTGTGGGGTATTTCATATACAGTCAAATTCGTGTTTTGTAAATGTTAAGATAGATCATACAGGTAATGCATGTCTAACATCCACGCAGAACATTTTTTAGGATGTTCCTGGGTATTGTAATAACAGTATAACACAATATCATAAACAATAATAATGTATTTATTTTAGATACAGCTTTAATAATAGGTATTATGAAAACAGTATTGGTGATAAAGTAAAGAGAACCAATACATTAATAAGTCATATTTTACGTAGATATTCATTTTTTTATTTTTTAACTGTTTTTACACATTCAGTGTTTACCACCTGCATTAAACTAATGTTATTTATTGTTACCAAAGTTTCAGAACACTATAAATAATAAGCTATTGATATACAAAACACCAAAAAAAAAAAACACAAATTAATACAATACCATTGATGGTTGTTATTGCGTATTTATAGTTTTTAGCGAATTTTAATTTGAAATCTATATACTAATATATATCTATACCTATTTACTAATTAATATTTTTTTTATAATTTTAACAAGTTTGATATATTTAAACTGTAGGTCAGCCTGCGTGAAGGTTCTTTACAAGTACCTATACAACTATAACAACCTTAAAGGACGTTTTTTTTTTAATACAAATGTACCTATGTATCTATACATTGACATACTTTATAACAAATCTCTATAATGAAGTATATTATATTTAGTTAAAAATTCAATTTATAATTACAAATATTGAAAAAAAATTAAACAGAAATATTGTGAAGCAAAAAAAAAATAATTTTATTGGTTTCTCCGAAATTTGCTTATGTCTGTGTCGTAGGCTGCCAAAACGATCGGAAATATACTGCACCATTTCTCTGTTTTTCGATGCTAAAAGAAATTTATCGAAGTGCAACCAATTAACATAGGCATAAGTACATTTAATGATTTGTTTTGTTTTTTAATTTTCCTATTATTTATTTTAAAATTAAAAATTTTAGAATTTATCTAACAAGTTTCACAAAAATAGAAAGTTACCTTGAGTGTAGCCTCGAAACAGTAATAGTAAGTTAAATTATAAATTTTTTTTTTTGATTTTGGACATAAAATGTGATAATAACTATTGTACATTACCTGTATAATATGCGAATTTACAATAACATATTTTATCATCACACAACACCAACAACAACTAACAATAGGTAATTACTAATTAGTGATAACCTTGCGTTATCTGTCGTAAATTATAAATTAAATTCAGTATTCACTGTTTGGAAACTGACAAGCTTTAAAAAATCAATGTTTTCACACGCGTTTATAACTATTACAATTAAAACAAAATTCGTAAATCGATTGGTTGACGTTTAAATTCGACTAGCGTTTCATGAAAAAAATCGGGTTCACCTCAAAGATAACTACTTTTGAAAAACTCATACTTTTTTCTTGTTCACATTTTATCAGTTTAACTTGAAAATTATAATAATATATTAACGGACCATGGACAAAATTATGACTGAATAATATTATACAACCGTTTCTCCGGTAAAAAATAAACCTATGCGTTATTTCGATCATAGCAGTTTTTATAGTACCTATACCTATTTCGAAAGACGCAATTTCGTTTAAACATAATATTGTAATATTTTAACTACCTATACTTTACACGCCTAAGTATATTATGTTGTATAAAATATGCTTAGGTAGATGTGCCGGAAAACGGTCGGTCATGTAGCGTCGTCGGGGTCGATGCCGAACTAGGTCGAAACGATTTACCACGCCAAGACGCCGCTGCTAAAGCGAGCAGCACCAGAAGACGTAAAATATAAATTATAATATATTATTATTTTTACTACGAGGGCCGCCGTGTATAGATGGCCGCCGCCCGACCTAGTAACCCGATTTGACGGTGATCGCAACCACAAACGGAATATCGGAAGTGTACCTACACACAACTTCCACCTATAACTGTCATAATGTCATATACACAAGGACAAAAGACGCGGTATTGTAACGACGACAAAACTCCTGATCCTGCAGCACCTACTCAAGTCACTCAGTGACCTGCAGTCACTTCTGATCCTGCCCCTACTGCAGGTGCTGTTGTCAATTGTCATCCATATTAGTGTATACTAATAATAATAATAAATAATAATATCGTACCATTCAAATTGCTATAATGATGCTGGTAGATACTATCCCCGAATTACTATGAATACAAATTTTCTATAATATAATAGTGACGCCGCCGTCGTTTGTATATACTGTATTCGTTATGATATTATGTAATATGTATATAATAACGGTTCGACAGCATCGGGTCACGATTTCGAACATATCAATCCGAAAAGTTAAAGTTTCAAAAATTCAATAAATGTTCAATACGACACTATAGAGTCGGGTGGTAAAATGAATGTAGATTATTAATTATCATAGCTCTTCATAATTATTAATGTGTTTCTATATGATGTATTCTATAAGGAAATAATTTGTATAATTACCCCCCTCCCACATGGCCATGTGGCCTATTGTAAAGTAACATGTGTTTACGCAGTTCTCGAAAAAACGTCCCTTAAGTATAATATGTTACAGGTATAATATTGCATGAGTATGTAAACTATGATGCAGTAATTTATTAAGGAGGTTTTCTAGACACACAGTTAAGTCCAGAAAACACACGAATAATACTGCTAACCTCGTGGCCACTAGAATAAATGGTAAATTATGGATACAAAAATGTTGTAGATGCTTATATATAATATACATAATTTGTACAAATTATAAAAATATTATTTTTAGGAAA
Organism: Nasonovia ribisnigri; assembly: GCA_027563435.1. Classification (NCBI taxonomy): domain Eukaryota; kingdom Metazoa; phylum Arthropoda; class Insecta; order Hemiptera; family Aphididae; genus Nasonovia; species Nasonovia ribisnigri. The sequence continues at coordinate 206,620 of JANEHU010000687.1, read as the reverse complement.
CAAAATTATTTTTCCATTAAAAAACTTTAATAAATAAATTTGTAATTGTACATTTTATACTATAAGAAGAACCAATGTCCAATATGTCAGTTTTTTTAACTTTATTAGCTCCCTAGTTAGTGTAAAAAATAAGTTAAAGTTTTGTTCTTATAGTTATTGTTTGCTGTATCTACACTATATAACTACTAAACTATTATACACTATATAACTACAAAACTATTAACCTACAGTAAAAATATTGAACATTTGAAAAATATGGATGTATTCGGTACATATGAGTATATTATAACTATGACATATAATTAAATAAATAATTCCTTTATCGTGATCTTATAATTATTATATATTTGTATGTTTATTTTAGATAGGTACCTACCTACTTTATAGTGATGGTGCAATACATTGGTGGTCAGAATTCAGCATGCATGTTCGACGAATAGAATCATTTACGTAACAAATTATAATATTATACTAAGGTAAAACTCTCGCTGGTATTGATGGGGGGGGGGGAGGTTTGATTAGGTTAGAGATAAGAAAAAAGAAGATAAAGAGGAAATTTAGTTCTGCTTTTAGAGCATTTTTAAGGGTATGGTGAGTGGACGTGCAGTAGATACTCGTTAAAAGATGGTCTGTGCAGTGTGCAGTAAAGTATAATATTATGGCTGAACGTGTAGAATTTTTCTATCATCTCTGAAAAATGAATACTAATAACTGACATATCAATTTTAAACGTTTGAATGACTATTTAATTAATTATTTTATCATTTATGTAGGTATATATAGTATTATCTACGATGACATCACACGCGCATGACGTGTTGCCTCCGTCTTACAAACAAACATCATGTCAACACAGCAAATTTCCGTTCAACAGAACCAATTTTGTGTTGTTATTTTTAATAGAGTACGTTGACTTATTACCAAGTTTAAAGGTAAGAATATTATCTATGTTTGTACGAAAGTTTTTACGATATTTTAATTTTCAAACAAGTTTTGTTACTATTTTTAATTTGCAATATTTTACATACTCATAAATACTATGAACTCACTATAAATTCATAACTCATTTGAAAGTTTAAATAAAAATTGAATCAAAAATAATGTTCTTACCTTTAAGTTTGATCATAAGCAAATTCACTATTGTATTAAATCCAACTGGTTCTTCTAAGCTTGTGTGCGTTTGTAAGACAGTGCCAACACATGAAAGTGTAACACGTTCTCTTATTATTTTACCAATGGTTTGATTTTTAATTACTAAAAACGTTCAAAAATAATATTTTAACAAATCATTTTTGAACAAAAAACATTTTTTTTTTCTTTTAAAAGACTTTTGATCATAAATAAAGCGTAATATTATTTTTCATTTATAATGAAACAATGTCCGGTATTACAACAAATGCATTAATATATTAATTATAGGTACAGAGGTATTGTATTATAATATATTTATATTAAACTATAAACATTGGTATAACTTAAAAGATACTGAATATTAGCTGTTGCAGGATTTCTGAACTTTTGAAATAATTTGTTCGAACATCTGTAGTTAGGTAGATGGCGCTGTGTAATCGGTAAATAAGTAGGCACGTGCAATGTACATATTATTATAATAGACCATGGTTTGGTTAGAAGAAATGACAATATTGTAGTGCGAATTATATATCTTATATCTTAAAATAACCAAATGCTAATAGTTTTTATAATTTTGAGACTTGAACTTCATAAACTTCTGAATAATGTAATCGTTATTAAATGATTGAATAATTTATGAAAATATATTGAAAACGCGGAGATAACCTAACCCATACTACTATACTTGATCCAAACTCAATAATTAATATTGAATTAAAAAGAAGATACTTATGCTTAACCTGAGAAAGCGGGTAAATCAATTTTAGATTATGTCCCTAAGGTGCACAAACACTAAGTACATTAATATTAGTAAAGTAACTAATTTTCATTATTATTTCTGAATTTGCTTCCATTATTGATTACAACGTAACCAAACACGGTGATTTACCTATTTTATACAAAGTACTTACAACCTATTACCTAATAAAAGAAATATAATTTTATGTGTCCGAATATAATTTGAGTTTTGATGAATGAAAAAATAAAATACAAAATATTACAGATATCAGTTCTCATCGTAGTAAAATAATAAAATAACAAAACGTATATAGGTAATAAAACATTCCTAAAGCCCTCATAATATTATACTATTTAGAAGTTAGTGTATTGACTTTTCAGTTTTCACCGAATTAAGTATAGGTACCTGTTAGTTCTGGATATAATATTATGAATGCAAGTGGGGCATATTTACTTATTTTTCACCCGAAACATTTTTTTTCTGTTTTCTACCCTCCTACAAATCGCCAACATAAACCCCACCACAACAAGTTTTGAGCTTACACATAATTTATATGAACTAAAGATCTTGCTAAACGTTCTCACCTAGAGTACGTGCCAGTAGGCAATTGTAACCCTGTGTAAAAGCGTCGCTAACCAAATCGTATTGTCAATATTGAATTAAAGTTTTTCAACTCATACCCATAGATATACAAATAACTTTTACACGATATGCACTCGCAAAAATTACAATGGGAAAAATTACAAACTTTGGTACCAATTACATAGTAGCTCCTGTAATTTGAAGTTCTTTCAATTAGGTACGTATAATAATACTTTCAGTCCGGCTATACTTAAATTTACTCTTTTGAACGCAAAGGCCTCAACGATTTTCTTCCCTCGCGTTACCTATATACTGTACAAAAAACTTCAATGTGTAGAATTTATGTATGAATCATCATCCCCTTTGAGACCACCATTCATAAAATTGTGAATATGCTGCTCATCATCTATTACCGATTGAATGAGCTTTTTTGTAATTTTATTTTTGTGTTCAGTCATTTATTTTATTATTATTATTATTCATACAGAACACGCTTCTAGCTAGAACAACCAGTGGCGTACGCAATATTAATTTATGGCGGGGAGGGGTGGTACTATTTATGTTTATACAATTTAATTTTTCTTGTAATTAAGGTCATAGACATTTAAATTTAAAAAATATATATTTGATGGTCTATAACAACACTTCACAACTTAATATTTATTTGTTTTGATGTTTTCGATAATTCATCAAGTACAGCGTCTGTTAATATCCCGATGAATATTTAGCATTTCTAATCCATTTAGGCGAGATTCTCCGGTTGATTTCGTAGATAGGTTTTGAGATGGCGCAGAGTCAAAAAAGTCCTTGGAGGGGGGGAGGGGGCATCGTTACTGGTATAGTAACAAGAATAACTAGAACTTTCTCTGAGAAACGAACTATAAATCAAATGTTAAGTTATCATCATTGACTAGTATAGACATTAAAAATTAATTTTTTAACTATTTAAATTAAGATGATGCCATACAGTTATTTGTTGTCTTCGTCTTACAAGTGTGTACATGACAAATTTACAATCAGCAGATCACGTTTAGCTCCATTAGTTTAAAAATTAGAGTGAATCAACCTATTATGAAACTTGTTGGTAAAAAAATTATCTGTGTTTGTATGTTGATTTTTACAACAATTCAGTTTTTGATTTACGCTACATTAAATAAGTATATCTTGCTAAAAAATTGAACTATTGTAAAAAACCTACATACGAACACAACTTATATTCTTGACAACACGTTTCATAATAGGTTAATTCACTCTAATTTTTAATAACTAGTGGAGTTAAACGTGATCTGCTGCGAGCGTAAATTTGTTATGTTACGCACTTGTAAGACGGAGACAACAAATATCCATGAGGCGTCCTCTTAATAAAAAATAGGTTATCTGATTTTAATTTAGTTGAAAATTCAAGATAAATTCACCAAATAAAAACTAACAACTATTATTATAATTTTAATGTTAGGTACAAAAAATAAATTTTATATCGATCACTTTCATTTGACATTTTGAATATACGATCCATATTCCATATAATACTATAGCTGAAAGAGGTCCATAAAAAAGTAACAATAATTAAATTGTAAACCAACAGCGGTTAATAAGTTATGATGATTTAATGGAGTCATAATAAATATATTTTAACCTTATTTTCTATAAACGTAATTCAAAATGTTGCTTTAATCGATTATAAAATGTAGAAAATAGGTTCACCATGTATATTCATTAGTTATAAAAGTACACTTATTTGATGAAATAAAAACGTTTTTAACACTTTTCTTAAGTTTGGTTTCACGTCTTTTATAATTTCCTATTGTAGTAACAATTATAACAATAGTTCAGTTGTCATTTGAACCAGATTTCATGCTTAGAATTTTATCAAATTTCATATATTTTACTTCTGCCAACTATGAACGACACGGTTAATACTTATGACTTAAGTTTGTATACCAAACTGTTTAGTATAATGTGTTAAATGTCAACATTACATTAAGGTATATACCTACCACAGTACTAATAGCGCTAACAAAAGGGTTTAGTTGATATCCTTGCATTTTAGAGCAGGTGATGATCGTAGATACCGAGTTTTACCTATTATATTGATATGATATATTACAGCCATAATACGATAGTTAGGGCCTAGGGGTCTGTGCTATAAGGTGAATATTGTCAGTGGTAGCCGCTGTAGCACCTTTAATACAACATTTGCGTCCCTATTTAATTTTAAGTTTGTGCCATTGCACATAATAATATAATACTTACTAATCGTTTAATGGGTATGACATATTGGTTGAGTAGACACTAATAGTAGTACACACTTCACGTTATAGTAATAATGCATTTGTATCGGCAGTTATAATGATACACCTAATCGACGTAAACTTACATTAATTTATGCTAAAACACTTTTTATGAACAACTGTGAAGTAAAAATAAAAACACGTATACGTTTTGTTTGCACAGTAATTACATATATTATATAATTATATTATGTAATATCGATAATTGCAATATTTTAAGTCTGAAGAGTGTCGGGAAAAATGGCAGGACTACGTGATGCCTCAAAATATTATTTCATTTAAGAAACATAATAGATTGTATTATCTATTCTGTTCAACGTATTATATACCTACTATAGCTATTACCTATATACCTAGCTACACCTTATTTGAAACCAACCGTAAACTTAGTTTAAAAAATATGCTGACGAAATGCTTTGTGATTATTAATATTTGGTTGCAAATCATGTTGTATACATAGGTATGACTGTATGAGACACGACTAGTTCATTTAAACATGTAAATAATAAAATATTACACAAAAGACAAACGCCGCCGTTCAATGTCATCTGTGAATATTGCTTTATTATTTCTCGTTAATAGGTTTTTCCTACACATGGGATTTTTTAAATTACCATTACTATCTACATCTGTTCTTCACTACTGTTTACATATTAATCGGAACAGTCGGAACTAGTCAGAAGTAGCCAGTGAGTATACCGCGTATAGTATTGTACTTATATTAGGTATATCATAATGTAATTAGGTTATGATATCAGGGGGGAAAAATCCGAATAAACTGGGAAAAAGTCCGACACTAAAAAATAACATTGCTGAGTTAATAAAATCGAGCATATTCTAAACGTCTCAAACTTCAAAGGTTATTTTTAAAAGATTACCATACATATGTTAGTATTACTGGTGACGGAGCTTTTTAAAAATGAACTGTTTTTATAGTATAATAGTAGACCTGGTTCTGATCAACAATAATAATATATTACTTTGGACGATGGTTTTGTGATGGACAATTTTCTTTAAGATCCGAATATTTTTTACAATTATATATTATATTATAACTGTGTAAAAAATACGTATTTGTGATCGCCGTTTATTGTTACCTAATTAAATATAATGCGTATTATATATATATGTCATAAATTAAAGTATCGAAAGACTCATAACGCATCACGCAAGTTGTAGGCGTATATAGACAATAAAGTGTTGACACATGGAATAGTGTGATGATATTAACCGTGTATTTTTAGACAAAATATTTGAGTTTTGGTTTACTATACATTCCTATAGGTACTTCTGAATTGTACTTGCATACACTGCAGTAAGCAAATTAACTCTGCCACAGTTCCCCCCTATAGGCTATAAGTATCCATAATGCTTAATACAACATACATTTTTTTATACTCGATTACTTTGCAAGGACGTGAACACATAATACAACGCAATTAACCTAAATACTTTTGTATTACGATATATTTGAATTTGTTTTTTGGCAACGTTCATCTAAAGTTTAGAATATAATATATAAAGCTAAGTATCCGCATTTACCCCAAAGTTTGATTTAAATTTTGTTGAAAAAAATGAATGTTTAATGTTGACGGGTTTGGATCAATTACAACGAACTAAACTACCGACGTTATGACGTTTCGATTTATTATTGAAATTTGGCGTTTCGATTTATTATTGATATTTGACGTTTCGATTTATTATTGATATTTTACGTTTTCTTTATATTTTTTTTTATTAATCCGTGGAAACGCAATTGATCAAATAACAAACAATGCCGTATTATAGACGTTTGGGCAACAATTAATCAATTTACTCAGAATATGAAGAAGGACAACCGCTAAGCGGAAATTACAATTTAGTTTATTACCAGACACACCAAGGTTGGTAATTACTAATTAGTAACAACTTTTATAATACATCTATAACTAAACATTTTTAAATAACAATAACATCAAACTTCTATTCACGGTGGAAAATCATGAAATATATGTAGTATTAACTGTTAGTCGCCCGGTCGCGTAGTGGTACATAGACATATAGCTATGTACTCCATAAAGACTATTTTGAACATGGTTGTCAATAGAGACAATGTATGTAAATTATATTAATAATAGTGTCTAGATATCGAGGTTAGGCTTCCGGTTGAAAGCAATACCGTTTCTCAGATGCACACATATCATTCGCGTTTATAATAGGACTTTCTCGATTATGTTGTTAAATACTACGAGAACGGAGAGAGTTAAAACTTAAAACCAATTTATCGTATATGCATTGTAGATTCTCGGAGAAGTCAGGAAGCTATGTCAGTTTTGTACCACACCATAATAATATGAACACATTTTGGTTTTTTGTTGGAAATTTGAATAAACATAAGTTTGAACTATCATAAAAAAAAAAATCATTTTTTTACTAGTTTACACAGTAATACAGTTTATACAGTCTACAACCCAATATGGACGTCAATAATGGAATTTGATTTTGCACCCTCTCTCCTCCCAACAACAATAACCTATTTTAGATTCTATGCGTATATAACAGGGACTCGTCAGGGAGCATCATTTCAGGATGACGTATATTTTTTAATAGTTTATTGTTCAGTAAAACTGAAAAACTAGTACTGGGATATAAACGGGCGCATCTGCTTTTACTCTGAACAACTTGTAGATAACTAACCTAACCTAGTTTCACACGAGATTGTTTATCAAATGCAATAATTGTCACATTTAGTTAAAAAAAATAACACACCTGCGTTAAATGCTGTTGTGGTGAAATGATTACGTAAATCGAGCGGTGGCACCTATAAAAATTATATACCTAATCCAATTAAGACCTTGGTAAAATACTAAATTACTCGTAAAAGTGTGACGATTGACGAACTTCTATAATTTACAGACGGACGCGTTCACGTTTGCGACATAAATTTGCCATTATAATAATATTACATCCGCTGCACATCCAGGAGTGTCTTCGGGGGTGGAGTTAAGTATAGGCATTTTCCCCTCCCATGATCTTGTTTTTAGAAAATCATACATGTATAGTGTATAATTATTAATTACATTGCTACTCCGCCATAAAAATGTATCGTTCTTGTAGGAACGCCACTGATATATTGAAATTTGAGTAATTTGACGTTGAAAATCGATCAGTATTTACTACAATATGCAGAAATTCGGTTTGTTTTAATTTACCACTATAGAAATTTAAAGCTGATATCAAGAACAATTAAATATGTGTAATGTATACAGAAAACGTTTGGTACCCAAAGTCAAATTTCTTATACCCATTGTCTAACTTTTTAACATCAGACAGTGGCTAGCGATTCACCCCCGCCCCCCCCCCCCATTACACTCCCAGATATATGAGTTTATTGAATTACTAGTAATAACGTTGATTTAATTATTTCTCAAACTATATAATACAAGACTACTTTTTACACTTCATTGTTTTGCAGCTATTAATATAGATATAATGTATATTATTCTTATTTAAAATACATAATACATATTATGTTCTAATACATAATTCTTATGTTTTACTAATACTAATAAATATTAGTAAAACATTAAAATAGAAAACAAACAACCTGTATAAAAATAATTAGGTATACTGTTTTATTAATTAAAAAGAAGAATGATTAATTTCATTTTTATTAGGAATGGATCGATTATATTTTTTTTTCATTGATTAAAGATCCTCCGTCAGTTTTAAATTGTAATACAAACGTACAAAGTGGATACGATTATACTAAGTAACTTGTCTATAATTTAGAGTTGATCAAAATTTCATTAACATAAATTCTTTTGATTCTCAATACTTATAGTCCAGGAAAACGTGTGGATGACTCTTTCGCGTATTTCAGATAGCCCTTACGAAAACACGCCACTGCGGGCGCTAGAATCATTCGCACGTTTTCGTGGCCCGTCGTATAACATTTCAAGAAACATAAATGTTTATACAGTTATACTTAAAATATAAAAATTGATTCTAAGAATGCCAATCTTTGGTTATTATAAAATACATGTTTTATATTTATTTATATTATAGATACGTATGTCATATGTGTAATTACTAACATAAATGAGTAGGTATATGACGTAGGTATATATATATTTATACGTATATTATATATTCATTGTAAATAAAAAACTTAAAATAAATCGAGTTCAACATATACCTACATTACGATGTCTTAATCAATGTCAAGGAAAGCTCGACAATTTTAGATTTTTTTACAGCAGAGTGGTTATCTACTTTCCTCCAATTTTTTTGTTTGCCTAATTATTAAGAAATAATTAAGAAAAGTATTGGACAATTTGTACCTTTGATTACCCTCCCCCCTCAAGGACCAACTAGATTCACTTTCAGAAAATATATTGAAGGTTGAAAATTGAAGCATTTTTTCTTCTATAAAATGTATACGCAGACACAAAAAAAAACAAGTCATTGTAAAATCAATACATTCATTCCTCCATTAAAAATCTAAAATAAACATTAACCTTACAATTTTCATACATGTCCAGGATTAAAGATATAAATACATTTAAGAGTTACTAGTACATAATAATTAGAAAATACACTTGGTGTTTTTGACTGTTGAAAATTAAGTAGGTAGATTAGTTTTAGGTAATTATATTTTATATAACACATAATCCATAAACGTGTAAAACAATTATAAACAACACTTATAAGTTATAGTTATTCAATACAGTCAATACAGATACCAATAACGCGATAGAAAATATAGTTACCTACATACGTTATAAGTATAGCAATGATAGTATAATATTAATACTGTTAATATAACACACACTACAACTTATCCAAAAATATATAGATAATAGTATAGGTATACAAGTTAAGCATGTATAAGTATATGATAGAGCCGATAGAGGCATAACAAACATATTTATAGTTAGGTAGTTATAAAATTTCACAATTATTACAATTTCTGTGTTTTTTTAATAATAATTGAAATGTTTTTATACACTTGTTATTTTCAATACCAAATAATAAATTAAACATAATGGTATTTATAGTATACGATGATGTGTAACAGTTTCGAATGAATCTATAGTTTAACAAAATATTTTTTTTATCATTTAGTTCAGTGGTTCTCAACCTCTTCTATCCTACGCCTCCTTTGTAGGTTTTATAAAATCTATAAATCCTATTAACTGAAAAAAAAATTGTTATATTCCTTACAAATAAACTATTCAATATTTGGAATGACTACTTTTCTATTGATGATAATAATTATATGAATAATAGTAAATAATATAAATAATGGAATAATCGATTAATGTGAATAATATTATAGAAATAAATTATTATAAAATATAAATAACAATAAATAATAGAATATAATATAATGAAATTTATTAACAATTAATGTGAAGGCTTACAACACTTTTCTTTGGATAATTTGTTTATATTCAGCTATATAATGTGTGATAGAGAGCACCTCATGTCTGACTCGACATCCGAATGATTCCTATGTTTGCTTTTTATAACCTTCAAGCTAGAAAACCCAGATTCACATAAATAAGTCGATGAAAATTGTACAAGGACTTTTAATGCTTCGTATGAAATTTCAGGATAAATGAGTTGGTATTCTATACCCAAAACTCTTCCAATGAACTGCCGCTGTTAAAATCAATTTTCGCGCGTGAATCGTTTTTCAGCTCGATTGCCTGTTCTTGTAAAGGACTTTATCTGGTAAAGTGTCTACATTAGTATTGAATGGACAACTGTCAACTTGTTAGAGTATATTGCCAACTCTCGTTTGAAAGATCCGGAAAATATCGTACAAATGCATTACTTCGTAATGACTGCTTGTGCCTTCCCAGCAATGTTTACACGTCCCCCCCCCCCAGGGAAACAGGTTGGGAAACACTGATTTAGTTGGACGCTATTGCCTATTGGACAGTTGGACTTAATACCTACTTACTATATTAATATTCAGTATTAACTATTAGGCGTTACAAGTGACCATTCTTTAAGTAGAAGTAAAAAAAAGTTTTATTAATTAGGTCTGGATAATATTATGTAAATCTTGATGTATACAAAATATTTAATTTTTGTTTATTCTTTAGTAATATTTTTGGAATATTGGATCAATATTAAGTTATGTAAGACGAGTAAATATAAGTATATAATATCGCAACGATACAGTACTGAGAAGTAAGAATAAAATATAGGTATCTACAAAGATATTTTCTAATTGGAAAACTTATTAGGTACTTAATGACTAAATCTTTAACACTTGTGTTTAAATAGTATAGGTATAGTATACCTACACATCCCACGAATATTTACTAATTTAAACTTTTAGGTGATACCTATTATGAAAATAGCATATTCATTATTCAGCCATTTTTAATTTGTTGATATTCGTAGGGCACAAAGTTACATAAATATGAATGTCTGAATATATATTAGGTGCATAACAAATAACAATGTATACATTTACACAAATATATTGTTATACATTTGCTGGCAATCACAGAAATTCGTATTTGTTATTAATAGTTTGATATTTATCAATAACAATAATTATATGGATACATTTATAATGGATTGATGAATAATAAATTATTATTTTTAAAAAAACTTTAATACCTTAAAATATTTTTCTGTCAGATATCAGTGTTTTGTTAGAACGCCAGTTTAATATTATATAACAATATAACATAATGTATATATCATTAGTTCTACGCACTTTGACATAGAAAGCGTTTGTACTGCAGTTGGGTTATATTCTCGATTTTAAAATGATAATAAATAATTAGCAGTTACCTACACCGTTAGGTACATACATTATAAACTAAACAGGTATCAACTTTTAGTCGGATGAAATTATAAAATATTTTTGTTACACAATCTGACATTCACTAATTTTATATACACCAGACAATGTATAACATATTTATACGCACTATCACTGTATTTTTTTCGTTTTTTTAATAACTTACTCGAATTAGAGCAGCACAGTGATCAGTGATATAAAAATAAATAAAAATAATAATAATAATAATAATAATAGGTAGTATACAAAAGAATATTACCACTTAGAGGATCTCAGTACCTACAGTATTTGCTTTCTTTCTCAGATCAACATAGATAAAATTTATTTACATAAAACCGTTTATTTTTTTATGAATTTTGATTAATTGTTGAGCAAAATCACCTATATTACAATATAATTATACGGTGGATAATATTTTTGACGGTTTGGAATTTTGGTCTTATATTTTATTATTACTTGACTTTAAAAATGTTTGTAAATTTAAATGAATATTCTATTGTATTGAGATAATATTTAGACAAACCTATGGCATACCCTCAAAAATATTATTCTCTATAATATTTTGTACTGGATGATTTTACTCTAAGATAACTCAAAAACGAAAAAAAAAATTATTTTGAGTGAATGTCTGTTGTCCATGAACGTGTGAGCCAGGGAGAGAAAACAAACAGTGCACTGACATCCTCTTAATAAATATTTAACTACTTGCCGACAAAAATATACTTAAAAGGTCACACGTTACACAAAACTTAACTTTGTACTTATCTGTACTTGTTATTATAGTTTGACTTGAAAATAATAAATAGTATAAATGTAAATTTTTTTTATCATTTAGAAAAGAAAAAATATTCAACAGAAAATGAAGTACAAATGTGGATGAGCATGTTATAAAAGAAAAAGCAGAACAATTTGTGGTTAATCTTTTATTCAAATTTCTAATGTTAGGTAGCTATTGAAAGAAAAACTCTTTATGAGCTAAATATCCTTAGTTTCCTTAGCATCGTCTCCGCTCAGATCCGTTCTTCGTATGTATGAATTTATTCTATTAGTCATATACTCATTTATTTTAATAACGCTAAACAAAGTACACTCATAACTTACTATACAGCAGAGCTGTTATTTTCCAATTTTTTTTTATAGAAGAATTTTTACGATTCATTATTAAACCTATAAAAACCCATTAAAAATCAAACAAGCTATATTAAGTAACCATCAAACCTATATTTTGTCTTAGTTTCAATGACCTGTATTCCCTTGTTGAAAGGAGATACTTACCATACGTATCTAATTTCTGTTTATAAATTATAATTACAATAAATAATAATGTATGAACTATAATAATAATCTTTATTTATTTAGCAGCACCTATTAATGTTTACAAACAATTTAATTACTTATTTCATAATGACATTGCTTCGTAGATAATTTAGGATAAAATCCTTGTTTAAAACTTTTGAAGTAACTTTTCAAATCTAAAAAAAAAATTAAAAATATTGATAATTAAACTTTAATGCATAAAGCCTAATTTTAGTAATATAATATTATAATATATTATTAATTTCAATACTCAACAGTATTTATTTTAGAGTTTGACCTGTACTTTGAATATCTAATTTAATTTCTCACTGAAGTTCCATTGGTACGTTGGGTTTAGATTTAGCCCTTTTAAAAATGTATATTTTAATTGGAGTATTATATATCCTTCATTAGTTATCTAATCTACATAATGTAGTAAAAAAAATTAGGCAAGTGTGTGTCGCTCAGCTGTACAGTAAGTTACAAGTGGGTCGCTATAATGGATGGTGTTAAATTTGAATTCAATGATACAATATCATTGTATATGAAAAACGATTCTGAGCGAAAACGGTTAGTCAGCCTATAATATTACTAAGTATATTTGATGATAATATTGTGAATAAAGTAATTTATTTAAATATTTACGTGAAACTTTGTTTTAAATTGTCATACCCTAGCTATAAAAGTCGAACATTTTATACATTTTTAACTAAGTAATAGTTTTTAAATTTTAAATTAATTCGAACTTAAAATGCTTATAAAAAAATTGTGTCTATGTATTTTTAATATTTTTCAACTGCTATAGTAACAATATATCAGAAACTTTCTATTAGATTTTCACGCTTTTTGATCCAACGAATACAATTCTATTGACATTCAAAGAAAAAAAAACTAAAAAATTAGAAACTGAAAATGTACGTATACACTTCAAACCAAATCAAAATATTTTGAAAATTTTTCGTGTACAGAAAATGCTAATTTTAACATACAGTGGAAATTGCATGTATCTACGGTAATTTATTTTAGAGTTACACCAAAAACCAAAATCTATTTTGTCAAAAACTGATTTTGCGTACAAATTACCGTTTTTCCTGAATTTTTATTTTGTTTTTTCCCTGCGCTTTTGAAAACTACTGAGAATTTCCGAAACAATTTATTATTCATGTTTTTTTTTTAGTAGATATCAGATCCACCAGCAGAACATAATATAAGTTTAATAATAGTATAATAAATTAGTAATTACAATACATTACTGATAACATTTCAATTTGTTTAGACTCTAGTCCGTTACTCGATAGGTAGAAGTGTTTTTTTTTATAAATTTGAAATTTTGAATCGACAGTTACAATATCTACAAATATCTAAATGTTGTAATTTGTTTTAATAAAATTATTTTTTATCTAAGTTATAGGTAGGTAGATGTATTACTATTATAATATATTAAATGTAGGAACGTGGGTAAAAAAATAAATTATAAATATATCATGGTATATTATATTACACAAATTAATATATTTTAAAGATATTTAAACCCCCTAACCAGGCAGAGCCACCCACTGGGCTGTTTCATTTCAATAATATGTAAAGCCCCTTCAAGTCAAAAACTGAAATTGCGCCTATTACCTGGACATGGGGTGACCTACCATCCTTAAATTTACAATATAAGTGAATTTCAAATGATTAATAAATTAGATATGAATAGGACCTACCACTTATATTCTTAAAACGAAATATATTCTTGTATTCTGTTCTATTCAGCTCTTCCAATCTAAATGATTATTACTAAAAAAATTTTTCAAGTCTGAATAATCTCTATAGAATATATTTCAAATACGTAAAGTCATATTCTTGGTTAAATCGAATAGCCACGAATCACTCCTGAGTAATGACATATAGCTATATGTAATGTTTATTGTATTTATCAGTAAACTATACTATAGTAGGTACTATATTAAGATTTGAAAAATGTACCTACATTTATTATTAATACCGTGTTTAAAAATTATAAAATATCGTTATCAACGTATACATTATACGACTACGCATAACATAATATAATATTACATTCATTTTTATGTTTAACTAAATATTTTTGAATATTGGTACACTCATTTTGAGTTTATTCAGTATGAAAAAGTATTTAAACATTTTAAACGTTCCTTTGGCGCGAACCAATTTACAAACGAATGATGAATTTTCACCACCGACATAGCGCAACGATCGTGATTAAAAAATTGTTCCATTGGTAGCCTGACCTTACTTTAGTACAATATTGTATGCAGCTTGGTGTATCCATATTGTATAATGTATACGCGATTCGGGATAAGAAACGTACTCGTTTAATCGACTTGTGCGCTTCACTACACAGAAAGCACTCAAATGGTAGACTCGGTGGGGTGACGGACGGGCTTGCCTGATGGCCGCAGACGAAAACTTGTCACTGCGCATTATCGTTCTTATCCTGAATAGAGTATGTACATTAAATCTAAACATTTATTATTTTATTATAGATTATAAAAACTAATTAAATAATAAATTACATAAATTATGAGAACTTAAGTGCTATTATAGTATATTGATTTCAAAACTAGGGGTGCTAAGAATATACAAGCCCCCCCCCCCCACAATGGAGGATATTGGTTGCATTTTTGGGTGGGCTAACAAAACTTTTTTTTGGCGTTTAGTTTAGTATGTAAATGGTCCACGTAAGTACATACATTTACATTGAGGGGGGGGAAGTCATTTAAATTTCAGGAGAAGCTGAACGCTTAAAAGCCCCCACTGAAGTCAGCACATGTCTGGGCCGAAATTTTAACGATAGTATAATGTAGGTAGTATAAAAAAAATTAATTACATAATTGTATATAATATTATAATTTATTATAATTTGATATAGGTACGTATCTATGTATTATATTATGACAACCAATTTTTTCTTACTAAAGCAGACGTGTTCTTACATAAGAATGTTGTTATAATTTTAAAAATATGTAGGAAACATCTTTTGCGAAGTAACAGTGCTATTTTATAAAATGGCAGCCATACGGTGCTCCTCATATATTATTATTATCTACTGTAATTTTATTTTGTGTAAAAATATTTATACAATACATACATCATCATAAGTGTTTATTTAAAAAAATTGTTTTATAATCAAAAATATATTTTTAAGATAAATTTCAGTATATTTTAACTATTTTTAATTCGTTTGATATTAGGTATATTAATAATATCATTAATTATATATTTATATTTTATATTCATTGTGCAATATGCATGCTTTATAAGCCATAAGGTTTCATACTCTTAAGATAAAGGCGTAGCATACAAATAATAGGTACCTTCAGTCATTTTTCGTTTGGTGCATATTTATTCGACTATTTTAAAACTATATATTTATTATTTATGGATAAGTACTGAAGCCTATACTTATTATAAATTATAATATAATTATTACAGGTATAAAAACATTTACACTTATGCACAATGGTAACTATGGAAACTGGAAATAATATTATTTGTAAATTTATAATTAAGCTTAAGGAAGTTAAATTTTTAAAAAAAATATCAGTTACTTGGTTCTTGCAAAAAACTAATTTACGCAATCAATTTTAATTAATGTTTACTGCACTCAGTTTACTTATACTTTATGTTTATACACAAACAATTCATAAATTACAATAAATTATACAAATACATTTTTAAACTTATAATATATTATTATTTATTATCTTATCTTAAAAAAATGAATTACATAATAATAAAACAAATAATAGGAACATTATTTTAAATACCTACTTATATTAAATTATTAATAACAGGTTAGGTTACATAGTACTTTCAGCTTGATAATGGGTAAAAATATAGAATTAGACTGTAATAAACATTTTACAATAAAATGTATTATTTACAAGTCAAGATAACAATAATTATAATAGGTGGGTACCGTTTTTATCAAAACTACTACAATATGCTCTTAAGTATAGTTTTTTAAAAGGGAATGCATTGTTTTTGATAAAATAAGTGGTGGGGTGGAAAATTAAAACAAAAAAAAGTTGAGAGATACCTTATTTTTATCACACATTTCCTCTCCCCACGCCAAACCCACAATAACCACGACCGCGACCTGTGTAGGACCTAATCAAGGCCATTGGCCACTGGTAATATCGAATAAAGTTTAATAATAACACCAATAACTAATATAATAATAAATAATAATATTATAACATAATATAAATTCTAAGTACTGTAATAACTACCTATGTTGCGCGAGAATTACTAACTTATGTGAATCGACGAACATCGGTGGTGAAGAATAAACCATAAAGGAATTGACGTTGGCGTTTTAGATCTTAAAAGTGGTGGGCGAGTTGAGAGTTCTATATATAATAATATGTTTGTACCGACAATATTGTTGTGCGATTATACCGTACAAGGAGATTTTCTTCGGCGTTCTATTCTATAATCTGCGAGAACTAGTTTGGACGAACAAATATTTTTACTCTTCTACGACCACCCGACGATTGCGATGGCCACTTCGGTGCTTAAAGTATCGAAATTCCGTTAATCACGAATAATCTTTTCTATTCTTATATCTAGAGGTTATTTTGATGGAGGAGTTCGAGATGACAAAAATTAAAAACAAAATAAATGCTTACAGATGTAATGACCATAAATTATATTTTTAATCGAAAAGTACATGTTAAAAAGTCAGCATGACAAAATCATTTGACTGTCACTAGCCGCTTGTGTTAACAATGATCTATAGTTGTTTTAAATTAAGTTTTCATTACTTTAATAGATGTTTTTCGTTCCATATACAGTATCTAAAATACACTCAGAAAACATTATACCTACTTACGTAAATTGATAATTTATATTGAGTCTTTAGTGTGATAACAGGTCGAGTGTAGGGTAACAACTCTTAGTCAACAGGCAGTCAACATCATATCCAGCCGGCATGCTACCGTACATCTCGGTGGTGTTCAATAAACATTATGGCAATATTAACGTTGCACTACATATTATTATATTTTTTTATTTATTTACAATATTACCTAATAATAAAATTTATTGAAATCTCGACGTAACGTACGACTTGCCGTCAGGTGTACAAGCAATATAGTTATAATAATATATGAAAGGAAAATCGTATAAGTTTCATCCCAACGACATGCTGTAGTGACATTCTAGGGATTTGCGTCCAGTCGTTTCCGAACCTCGACGTCAATGTACACATAGATTTTATTCGTATTTTTTTCCCCGAAACAATCACAGCCGCAATAGTGGTTTTTATATAAATCGATCTATTTAGGTGAGATAACATGAAAATATGAAATTCCATCGGGGTCGTATTATTTTTGTAAAACAATGATTTATACATTTTTTATTCTGAAGGATTTCACGTGTGGCGATTTTTACACAATTGTAATTTATGCCGTCGCTATAATTTTGAACGTGAATTCGAGCACTTTTCAGATACGAGAAGCATTTGTCAATCAGTCCAAAACTGCCACACTGATGTTTCATATATTATAATATTGCGCCAACCGCAACAAAATATACTGTCACAACACGGATGTGTTCATTTTGAATTATTCACCGGAATAACAACAATATTTTTTTAAAGTCACCGTTTATTGACAATACATTTTGATGATGGCTATATTGATTACGAATATTTATTAAATATATTATTACCCATGTAGTATGTTGTATTTAAACAGGTACGGTTCAGTATGGCATACCTACAAGCTCTAGTTTTACACGATCCTATGGGTAATACCTATAGGTTAGAAATTATTATCGGAATATCGGGTGATATTGCATCTCGTTTTGAATTTTTACCTTTTTCACAGCCCGAGTGCCTCCTCTACAGTGTTATCGACAAACTATATTGAATAGCTCGAGTGCGTTCTCGGTCCACAGCTGTGGCCTATAGATATAGGTTATTTAAGATAAACTAATCGGCTAAAAACATTTAAGATCCAACGAATGACGAACGTCTATGATAGTTCAAATGTAAAAAATTAATATAAAATATTAGTATACACTCACCACCCAAACTTGTAAAAATAGGTATAAGTCAAAATAATAATATAAATTATAGAAATAACCAAGGATGTAAGCCAATTCACTTCCTCGTGTCTCGTGGTGCACCCTAGGTAACTAAATTAACTGGGACGCACTCGGAGTATGTAAAAAAAATTTTTGGACGCATTCGGAACATTAAATAAGGGTAATTTCGGGACGCACTCGCGGGAAACTCGCGAGTATCGAGTATACCATCGACGGCACTTTTTCGCATAATAATGTTGAATCTAGGTCAAATGCCACCCGCTACCATTTGCCACCCGTCGGACTCTAAGGATAGCGGACATTTGCCACCGGTGCAGCAGTATGCGCGGACAATTGCCACCCATAATATATTATGACAAGGATGTCATGATGCTTTACGTTAAACTCTTTTTTTTAATTTCAGACTTCAGTAACTAGTAAGATAAAGTCAAGGAATCTTGTATTACACTTTCGAGCCTTATATGTATTAAAATTAATACTGAATTTTTATATTGAAAATGGATTTAAACGTCTTAATATTACTTTACATCTAATAACCAATTTTATTCATTTTTTATCCGAAAATGCTTAGTTAGTTATTGTCTATTGAGTACTATATAAAAAAGTATAAGTCCAACATTTATATCAAATTGTTTGTCATCAAATTTTGGATAAATGAAGTTGTTTAAAAATTGTTATTGCTTTAGTAAGATCTAAACAAAATAAGACGAGGAATCCTATTTTATTTCAAAAATACATATCGGGTATTTAGATCTATATAAGCATTCGCCATTAAATACGTTGGAATGAAAAATAGGTCTTTAGAATCTCTTAAAGTTAGTTATTTTTTCAGTTAATTAAATTTATCGTTAAAATATTGTATACCTATAATTATTTGCAGATGACTAATTTTCAAGTAAGAATTAATATCTGTCACTATTCAGATTCCAAAATCGACTTCAACGAACGACCTATGGAAAACATCATACAGTATATAGAGTCTATACTTATAGGTGTCCATCATAACTGCCTGTCCGTCCGACAAAAATAACACCTATAGTCAGTAATAGGTAGTAGGCACCTACGTCGTAATAATAACGATTCATTAACCTCCACAACGGATCGCGATGACGTAGTATTCCGATAGCGTTTTGACGTCTACAATAATAATAATAATGAGAATATATACGGTGACGGAAGACAAGTCAAATACTTTTGCCTTATACGTACAAGTAATAATGTATATTAACGTATGTATATATGAATATAATATGAAAATAATTTTAAAAAACAATAATAATAATAATAATAATAGGTATATGATGAAAATAAGGTGTAACCGTGTAGCTACCATAGCCTTTAAGGTAACCAGGGGCGAGCGCAGGAAAAAATGTTGCGAGGGGGTTTTGAAAAAATTTAAAGTGTTCATAAATATTATACCGTGGCGTCAAAGTGATTTATTTCCTGAAAATTTCGGAGGTATTTAACCCCCCCCCCCCTGCGTTCGCCCCTTAAGGTAACCATTACCTACTTTAGAGGTCTATTATTACAGGACAGCGGGCAACGATGTCATTTCGCTCTACGACCACTCGGACAACCCCTCTGCGACTGCACATAGGATTTGTTTGGCAGCGTTTTTGAATCCATCGACTCCATAGATAACGAAGGGATGTGTAAGATATTATGAGTTGTACATTTTTAGTGATTGGATTTTAAGAAGCTGAGGTGAGCTACCACGGCACGGTAAGTGGTAACCATAGTAGCTATATTAGTTAGAAATTGTTAGATTGATAATTTACCTCAGTTGGCTTGCAATTCCGACCACAGTGCCTGGGCTTGCAATTAGTTTGTCCATGTACCATAGTCGATTCACCGTTCAAGTCATAAGACGTACCAATTTTAAATTTTAACTATAGTTGTCTGTTATTAATTATTATCGTGTGTACCTATATCGTTCCGGCTCCGACCGCGGGTCACACGGTTCTGGGGGGCAATTTTTTCTCCTGTTTCAGCGACCGCCGCGGACAAATTGTAATATTTATCAATACTATATATTTTGAAAACCGTAATGATAATATTATTGATTATGCGTTTTGCCTAACATTACCGGTCAAAAATTCGAAATCTGTTGAAACCAATACAGGGGACTCGTACGTCACAATATAGTTACTACATTTAAATACTTTACATAACCTATACGTTTATGGTAGGCGACTATACCGCGACGTACCACGACGTGTAGGCGCGTGCGCCCGAAGCGACGTAACGCATATACGTATATATTATTATTGTTAGCCGGTCATTCTCTTCGTGCAATGTTACAGATTTACCTCCTCGACGGCCCGAATGATATAACTTATAACATAATACGTTAATTATAAAATAATTTCTCATAACATTCTGGAGCTCCACAATTATAAAAATATTATCGTATTTTAATGTCGCCCCGAATTCCGACCAATTATTTGAATAATTTATATCGGCTCGACGACAGTGACAATCAGCCTAAATAAATAAAAATCAGTGGAATCTCTGCCGCACTCAATCATTACGAGCCGGCATGGCGTGGCATATTGGCATCGTCGCGCAAATCGTATATAACATTATATTATTATTATTGCCCCCCCCCCCACCGGTCTACACAGTGTATAATACTATTATTATTATACGTGTGATGTGTCGTAATAATAATTGTCCGTCATGTGCGTACGGACTACAGGCAGCGGTTGTAAATACTAAATTGTAATAAACTGTAATAACTACGTCAGTACGTCACACTCTGCTTATTACAGTAATGGAAATCTCAATTTTCAGCATGTCATTTAGTCTATTATTAAGCATTTACGCACGATTATACTCGTATAGAGTCGTATGTAGATGCTATGTGTTAAACTATCGTCGGATCGTATATAATAAATAATAATATATTATTTTGTGTTGTTCGAGTTAAACATATTATTCTGTTTTATTCGACAGTCTGACCTTCTTGAGAGCTTTTTCGATACCCATGCGATTTGTTTTCAGTTGATTTTGATTACCCGCGATTACAGTCTGTTTGTTAAATTTCACCTCGGATTTTGGATTTTCTCGTTTCTACGTGATAGGTGCCTATTACCTGCCTAAGCGACAACTCGATAGATACATTTTGATTACTATTTCGTCCAGTATAATATCTAATTTTACGTGACAAATTATAGATAATGACGGACTGCATCGAGCTAGAAATTAGAATATTGATAACTTCCGCTCCCAGAGGTTCAAAAATCATCGGATACAGCATACATGATAACATGACATACGTGTATTCCTTATATCACCGAGAAGCGGCGCCTATTATACAAACATTACAAACACAGAGAATGACTAATATTATTCATGGAAACGAGTATTACAGTACTTACTAATAATGTAGCACAATAGGTACCTCAATAACACTAGTGAACAACAATAATATCGTACATTGAACACTATTATTGTTTATTACATTGTTATTATTATAAAACAGGAATTTGATTCTTTATGCTTCTCGCGAAACAATGTTTCTCATATTATGATTTAACATATTTTTTAATGACAACTCCAACATACTTAACACCATGTCGTTGGAATATTTTTCAATTCAGTCGAATGTACCCACCGAAATGGCAGGAACTCAATGAATCGATGACGCCAATGAGCCGTACACTGATGTGTACTTTAGGTATGACGTACCTATGTGGTATGACGTATGTGGTATGCGGTATGGTTAAGAGTAGGTACCCACATATTTTAGACTATGATACGCTATTATTTATTATAGCACAACGCCGTAACGGTATGTATACCCATGTCCCATAATATTACCATAATATATTATTTAATACCATCGATCCGAATAAACTAAGCAGTATGTATGGAGCACCTACGCGCGGACGGCTACAAACGACTTTTGATTTTATCGAAAATTTGTTTTCCGTGGACTCTGTTGCAGCCAAAATACCTACATTGTAATAATGTTGTGACGTGCATGGTATATCGTACACGATATCATTTTTCATTACTACCCACCGGCCACCGATCGAAGCATAAAAAAAAAAGTACAAAATATTCCGACCGGGAGCGCAGAAGCGATAATACGGCGCACTCTGTGAGAGTAAACGGACGTTACTATAATATAGCTACAATAATAACATTATTATTATGCCCGTTAGTTGCTACTTGCTATGCCATAGGTACTACTTTCATAATATTTTATGGGACGGATATAATATAATACCATATTTTATCGCAACGGACGATAGTATAACTAGTAAATATAATGCTTGGTGAAACACAAACATAAAATATTATTTTTATTTTTAAAAACACCTGTCATCGGGTTTACACGTAATTAATAATTGTTAATAATTACTATATTATACGGTATATACTCTGCATTGCATTGTATCTACCTAATACCTACTACCTATAGTATACCTATACCTAAAATTATAATACTGTATTTATGAATAATAATGTGTCGATTATTACTTATTTTAGTACCTATATGGCTATAGGTGCTATAGTATTATAGCCTATAGGTTTATAATATTTATTAACAATGAATATTGAAAATACAATTTATAATCAAATATTATTTAATTAAAGATTATAAAGATCATATGATATATAAAGATTATATGAATATTAGTTGTAGCTACACTTGTACAGCACTAAGTCATTGATCAATATTTGAGATGATCGTTCACTTTGAAATTTAAATCCATCCAAACAATAATTTTAAATATCTGGCAATAGTTCACTTCAAAACACACGAATAAATATTTTGAACATAATTTATTATTTAATTTAAAATAAGACAATGACTGATTAAGTTTAAATGCCTAATTTTAATCATTAAGCGTATTAGTTATAATTAATAATTCTATTGGAATAACAATAATACAATAAACAATTTGATAAAATGACTGTACCCACCTATTCAAAACTATGATGACCTCCACTTCTATAATTAGGTTTTGGAACAGTACACAAATTGTTAATTTGGCGATTAAAAAAAATGCATTAATAGATACTAAACGCTTAAATAATATCAAAATGTACTTTTTTTGGAAATGTTATTGTTGGAATTTTCTTAATAATACATTTTTGCAGTGGAAATATTCGGGTTTAGAATAATAACGAATTATATAAAACAAAAATAAAAGATACCCATTTTTTGAGATACTTGATGTACCTTCCTATAAAATATGTATTAAATGTAATCCAAACTATTTTTTTATAAGCAGTAAATGCTATTAAAAAAAATATGTAAAAAATATTTGTGTTGAATAAAAGACATCGTTAGAATATCTTATTTTTTATCATAATATATTATGGTTATCATTAACACATGTGTAAAGCATTATACAATAATATTTTTTAATACAGCTCAAACCTCAAACGTTTTTAAAATAATTATTTTCATGTGATCATATTATAAATTATAATCAAGTTTGTCGACTAAGGACGTAAGATAGTGCGCAGTGAGGGTATATTGATCTAAAAGTAATTAAATAATTATTGAGTCAATGAATTATTTTATTTCTTATATAACCAAATTTTCTCATTACGATGGAATAATAGAATATCCCTAAAAATATGTTGTGGTAAATTGTTTAAATTACGTTCGAAAAAATCATATTGATAATTATTAGTAGTAGTTATATCTATTGTGCTTATTAGTTATTAGTTATTTCTAAAATGAAATTATATTATTACAACGTTAAATACGGTAAAAACACAACAAAGAAATTGAGTATTACCTACATCGATGTACATTGCACATGAGGTAACTGAATAAATGTCTTACAATCTTACATTAACATATAGTTAGGTTAGAAAAAATATTACTTTTGAATTATTAAATTAAAAGAAAAAAACATTTTTATGTTATTGCTTATGGTTGTGAATTGAATACTATTATTGATATGAAAAAAAAAACAGGCATGTTGACAAAATGACTAATTCCTTACTAGGAAACTGTTTTTAGTTTTTTACAAATAGTTCATACTTCATATTCATATGTTGTGTAGGTTTTTTTTTATTAAATGCCGTTTTCTTAATCCTTGTCGAGTTAAAAAAAATAATTATAATTATACCTATCATTCACGACTACACTGAATTAATGACATAACCTAAACACCTATGATTTTAAATAAATTAAAGGAAACATCTTTCTTGAATTATGCATAAAAAACGGACATTTGAACACTATTTATTTTTAAACATTTTATTTGTAAATACAATTTGAGAGTAAATCCTTATTTTTATAAGTAGAAAAACAGGGTCGTTTTGTATAGTGACCTCAATACACCTGCTCTCAATGTTGGTAATGGTATCGCATATGGATAGGGTTGCAATGATTGTAGATACCTTTATGAGTCCTGCTCTCCCGCAGACAGCACTTTTCAATGCGTATGGTTTCTTTATTCAATGTCTGTAACAATAGGATGTGTTTTATATACATTCGGTTTTTCATCAAATTCCTTATTTCAGAATAAGGGTCATGTGGGGCCTTAACACGGCCCTGTATTCATATTATGTAATATAACGTAATATTATTAGTTAATATTTTACTATATTATATACAACGTTTGTAGGTACATACCTGTAATAATATTTGTTATAGGTAGGTACCACAATTATATCATAATATAATGTAATTAAAAGGTATGTTTTTATAATTAAATTCATTCAACAAAACTAATAGGCACCTACTATAAGAAATTTATTGATAATTATAAATAATTTATAATATTATTTATATTTACCCAAAATAAATAATAAAATAATCAATTGGTACATACGCTTTTAATTTTTAAAGATACCAATTTTTATACTTTCACACCAAGTTCTCTATGATATTTTGTTGTTAAATATTAAAAATGAAATTGTTCATAACTACCTATGTTATATAATATATATTATGTTCATGTTAAGTTAGGTTAGGTTAGCTCTAAAAATTACTTCTAAATATATACCGGTTTTACGTATTTTTTTTTAAATTATATTATTATTATGTTGGTTTTTAGTTGGTAGTTGGTAACTGTAATACTAATTTAAATGAATAATATTGAATTATATTACAATTTTACTTGCTAAATTGTACTATATGTATAGTAAAAAGTTTCAATTCTTTACAAATTATAATTTTTTTATTACATAAAAATAACTAAAATCGTTATTTTTCGTTTGATTACCTAAATTTAATAAAAGTTTGAATCTTAAATATCCATAAAAAAAAATTGAATATTTATCTCTGAGATTTTAGGTCGATGTAAGAAAAAACTTTTATACTTACAAGCTTTATTTGTTAAAATTGATAATTTAATGAAGTTTTATAACTACTAAGCTACATAAATATTTTCTAGATTTTGACGCGAGTTTCGTAAAAATATGAACTTTAAACGCTTATAGACAAAATTTTAACTACCAACATATATGTATTTTCGGTATTTAATATTTATTACTTGCGATAAGAAATTATGAGGAACCTTTTATTAAATTTTAAATTTTTTTTACTCGCAAACGAGAGTCTTACCACTATTGCATGTACCTACCATGTGAAAAACCAATTCACTAACAAACTAAAAAACATGGCAACACCAATAAATTCATTACTCTGTTCAAAATTTAAAATTATCTAATATATCTAATGTTGAATGAACCTTTGTTTCTTATATCAACATTATTAATCGTAGGTATATATGATTTTTTTCTTTTATAAAATAAACTCTGTTATATTTTTATTTTGGATTGCAATTTACATTGTTGAACAATATTTCAGAGGAATGCAATTTGAGTTTAGAAGAAGACGTTTTAAAAATTAAATAATTATGCTAGATATACTGTATACTATATAGTATACAGTCACTACTCATTAATTATTATTTGAACTAAAATTATATTTTATATTAAAATTAGTTTTGTTTTCGCCATGTAGGTATTTGTTATTAACATAAATAACTATGACATTTGTATGCATGTAGCTTTCTCTAAATATAATTGCATGTCAAGCTTAAAACAAGCATCACTAGCCCAAACAATTGTAGTGTTTGAAAAAAAAAAACATTTAAATAATATAAAAGTTTTTATTGAAATTCTTCTACATAAAATAATTTTTGAATTTAATATAGTTATTATTTTGTAAATCCATCTAATGAATTCATAAATGATACTAACCTACAAAATACAAATCTTATATCCTTAGTAAAACGATGAACAGTCTTAAAGAAAATGTATACTGAAACGGATGTTTGAATTCTGGCCCCCTGTTATAAACCATACTCATACACACCTATATAATAAGTGGAAGGATTTATGAGTTAATTTAAAACGGGAATAATATTATGTTTAAGTCCTGTAGTAATAAACTCATTTGAGGTATGACTATGTGAGCAGTATATTATAATGTCAGCGTTATTTTTTTTTTTAATGTTGGCTTAACCACATCCGCATTATTATGGAAATTATTCAAATAGGTCATCAGTTTACCCTAAAAAAAACAACAATAATAATAATAATAATAATAATCATAAGAACAATAAACATATGTTCATTTAGGATTACTTTTATCGTTTGGTTACCATTTTTTTTTTAAAGATATATCAGTTCCTCTACAACAACCCTTTGTATTTTGTAGGCGTACCAACCACTGCTATATTATATAGGTACCTAAAACAATATAGACTTAATTTTAAAATATTATAATAAACCATTGTTACTAATAGAAATATCTAGGAGATTATGCTTATGGTAATATATAATTTTAGTTTTTATTCATTATCGTGTGTTAACTGTTAAGTCTGAACTCTGAATGGTTATTGATTTGCAAATCGCAGTAATCTGGAATGAGCAAAAAAATAATTTTGACTTTTATTATTAATTGTTAGTACAAAATTCTAACAAATAATGATATATACGTATCATTATCATCAATACACTTATTAAAATATATACGCAGCGTAACTCATAGGAGTATTATAGGAAATAGTACATAAGTGTACATATAACGTACCGTGAAGAATATTATGTAGGTATCTAAAATAGTAATAATAATTAGTTTTTCAATGTAAGCTAAATTTGCTGCAAAACTTATAACACAGCAGCATCAGCCGATACTTTAATTTTTAAATCAAAGAAACACATATAGTTATAATTAATTATAAGTTATAAGTAATATAAATATGCGGGTTTAAATGTATAGTAATTAATGTATTATGTTTAATTTTTACACTGAGATTCAAATGATTTTATTATATATTTTATTTTAGCGTTTTTATTTTTTTTGGTTTTATACAGAAATTTATACCTGTATTTTATATTAAGTAGAGAGCTTACTTCAGTTGACTATTTTTATTGATTATAATTATATTAATATTAATTATAAATATTCAAATCAAGGATTTTAATCTTGCAATATACATTTTGACGTTGACAAAAAACCGTGTATTTTAATTTATAATGGTACATTTTCCCAGTTTCGCCGTTCATACCAGGAACCAGTCATTAAACAATTTTCATAACTATTTTTTCATTGATAACTGATAAGTGTATTTTAATTATTTTCAAAAGGTTTTAGAAAATAATAATGAGCAATCACAGTACTCGTATAATATTTATAGCGGCCTAATCGTTTTCCGTCCGTCGTCATTATCTTTAGTAATTCTTGTTTACTATTTTGACACCAACGAAACGAAGGCCTTGTTCTCTTATTTTTCGAGTTTTATGCAACATCATTTCCATATCATTTGTTATTTTACCAAAAGTTATATTAGTTTTTTACCAACACGCAAGTAATAATAATATTAAATTATTATCAATTGTGAGAATAATAGGATGGCATTGACTTAAATGAATTCCAAAATATTTTACAGAAACATTACGCTTTTGTCGTTAGTTTCTTTTCTCTGTTATGTTTTAATCACATACAATGTTGTAAATATCACGTCTAATAAAGATCTACAAGACCATGGTACCATACGTACGAACTGTAAAAATGCACTTGACTTATCTTGTCAATGTTCTGTTTCTTGTAGAATGTCGTTTGTGTCCGTAAACAATATACATTATATTATGAATTTTTGTTTTTTTTTTTAGTTTTCAATCCGTAGATTGGTTTACAATAAAATGATCTTTCAAAAATCCCTTGCATATGCCCTTGTCCTTATGTTTTCTGTACGAGCCCACTCTTGCATCTTTGATTATTTGACTTGTAATAACATGTTTTGACCTTCCTCTACATGTTTTCCTTCGATCTTAGAACCATATCTTCTAGTTAGAAGTTCCTCGTTGGGTCTAAACGTATAACTTATCATATGCCATATTGCCATCGTCTTGATCTTACACTGTTTACCAAAGCAGACCTAACCACAGTTTTTTTTTTATTCTGCTAAATCTAACACTTCTTATTGTTTGTCTTCATTGTCTCTTCATTTGTCTAGAGCCTCTAGCATGTTTTCGCCATTTTTGTTTAACGTCCATGTTTCACTACCTTATTATAATGCTATACTCCACACATATGTTTTAATTAAACGTTTTATTGTTATAGTAGGTACTGTTACATTATAATTTTAGTTTAAATTTTCAAAATCAAATTTTAGTTTTTGTTTGTATTATTATGATTAGGTATTCAATTAGTTTAGCTAAATGTATTGTTTATGTTATACATCATGTTTTCCAATGTTAATTAATAATATTATATTTAGCTTGCTGTCGTAAATTAAATTAATTACAAATTGAAAATATTTATGTAAAAAAAAGACCAGCCTGTTAAAATGATAATAAATAAATAAATAAATGAATAGTTAATTAATATGATATGTCATATTATTAAGTGTATATTACATTTTTAACGAATCGATTAATGACCGACCTAGAAAAGCACACATTAAATCGGATCAAATGAGCACTGATGAAATGGCGTACGTTGTAATACGTTTAATCGGTACATATAATCTATATTATACATTATAATATGATAATATCATATCATATACGTATTATGATTGTAAACCCAGATATAGAGGTTGACGGCAGTAATTATTCTTATTATTCTTGTTTGATCAAGAATATCGTTTAGTTTACTCATATCTTTAGTATGTTTCTTTATTTATTTTTTTCGTATTTACTTCATTGGAATCACACGCTAATTAGACGCGTAGTCTCGTCGAGCCTTCGTAAAATGTTGTAACTTGTAGAAATTCTGCTGGCCGTGGTTATATTATTAACGACCGTTGGAACGATTACCATAACGCAGGCCAGGTAAATACACATCATTTCCCACGTACTAAAATTATATTAAAATAACAGTAATATCGTGTCTAATACTCTAATACTCTTGTGTACCTATATTATGACTCTGGAGTTCGTCACCGCCACGATTGGCAACGATTTCCCCGATAATTTTAGTAGTTGTTGAGGTGGTGAGATGAGGTGATAAGCAAAATATTATAATAATGTTGTGATACCTACGATCATGAATAGGTACTTGAATAATTCTAGTCTGCATGCCTATATGATTACAGTATTGAATAATAAATATTATTGAGAACAAATAGATTCCTATTTTGTGGAGTTAGTATTAAAATATGGTTGAATATTGTACAGATACACAGACGGGAATATTTAATAATATCACAAGTGTTTTCCGTTTGCATTTCTCTGTAGCACGCAAATGCGCAATAATATTACAAATAATAATATTCGAAAATTATTATTAATGTAATCGTTATCAAAGCAAAATAATAACGAATATTAATATTATAGATTACAATAATAATAATAATAATATGATCTGTGATTTAAAATGTTTATATTGGCAGTTCGCAAGCCAAATGTTACAAACACCAGCTAATAATTACTGTGGTGTCATGAAAAAATAATTTCCAACACATAATATTCACGATGCATATGGCGTAGGTATCTGCAGGTAGGTATACAATATTTACGTACCTACAATTATATAGGTATACCTATTTTAATTATTAACTGGCCCAGTAAAATTGTGAAATTATTGACCTGCCTAACAGCTCACAATATGTCATATCCGAAAAAGACTGAAATATTGCCTCTGGAGTATTTATTATATGTGATAATAGATATAATATTTATACAAACATAAAATGCAATAGATTTTGTGTGCAAGTCATGAGAGTTTTAGGAGTATTACAGGATACGCCCTGTGGGGAAATATGGGTCATAAGACTCTTTTTTCTTGTTGTATTGGATCGAAGTCCGTAGTTCCGCAGACGTCTTGAGTTTTACATGGAAGTTTTACCATAAGGTTTTAATTCATTCAATAAATGGTCAATAATATTATATATTGATCGTGATTTGGGCCCTTTAAAGTTTAAACTCAATTGATTATTTACAATTTTTTTTTTTAGCATTTCATTTTTCAGCTTGTGCGTATATAATATTATGTGTGTGAGTGCGAAAAACGACGACATACCTTGTACCAGAGTCTTAGCGAAGCATCGCGACCTCGTATAATACAGTCACACACCACGCGTACTTGGAATATATTATGTACAAATCAGTACAATGTGTATAATATAATATTATATTGATATACATACGTATATTACGGTCTGATGAGTATTATATTACGCTATATCACTGAAATAATTTGACCGAGATTATCGATCTTAAATCTTAATACACAACTCTGTAATACTGCAGCAGAAGCCGCAGAGGCTATATTATTATATAGAGATCGCTCTGGTCTCTGAGGCCTATGAATTATCATCAGAGTTGTGCCAAAGGGTGGGTAGGCAAAGGGGGGGATAAATGGGGAAAGTGCCCTAGGCTGGCAAAAGTTGTAACATTTTAAACGGAGGCTAATGTTTAAATAATTATGTATGTTTAATAGGGGTGCCAAATATTATTGCCCCGGGCGCCATCGAAAGTTAGCATGGCACTGATTATCATTAGCACCTATATATGTATATTGTATTTATAATAATATGTTCATATATTCGTAATTATATAATTATAATTCATATAATGGTGGATGAAAACGTGCATATGATGCGTATTGATGTCACATTCACGATTTAAAATAATAACAATTGTACCTAATATAGTCGGCCGGAACAGTATTCGTCATTCGTGGCAATGAGAGTCGCGTCGGACAGACACGAAGTGAGACGTTTGGGTATCATTATTATGATAGAACACTTCCATAGGTATTGCCGTATTGAAGGAATATATGATAATCTCAGCATTATGTTGTAATATCAAATTCAAAATAGAATGGATTTGCGAGACACTTGTTTCAAAATGTTGTTGGATATTACATTTTATCCAGGGGATTTATTTATTGGTGTAGTCAATTTATTTTGTTTTTAATTTTTGAATGCGTAATTGATTTTATTAGGATAGTGACTTGGAAGGGGGTATGTTTAGAAAGTTGCATATTTGCATATCGTTGCTGATTCTTCGAAATGGATTAATGACGTTATGAGACTGAGGGATATCTGCAAGATGATTACCAAAGAGGGTAGCTTTTTCTCAAACAAATATAGGTAAAAAATTGGTGGTGTGAATTCTTTTCTTCGAGTGATTTGTTATGCTGCTATAAACAGCATTATAAGACAATTAGTCATTAGCAATACTTTATTTTTTGGATTCATTGTTGCAAAATATATCTGAAGATTTTTTTTTTAAGTCGATGGGTTATTGAATGTATGTTTGTTATTGTGATACCTTGTTTCTTACCATAATATTCATAATATATAGCTGTAAACACTATGTCTCTCGTCTATTAAACGTTCTATACAAGTGTGGGGAACGGAGATCCATATTCCATACAATGATATTTTTTGTGATTTACGTTTGTTTTTGGGGAAGATATTGATATATATTCTTTGATTGTTTTTACAAAGTATTGAGCTGCTTGTCTATAAGTCTATATTTAAAAAAAAACTGAAGCTAACTTCTCAATAACTGTTGTACCACTAACGAGTATCGAATAATGGGTGGCTTCTTATTCACAATACCAACGCCTGTTTAACATATTTTACTATGCCAGGTTTTTTTTATTGCGGACTCTCTGCAGGCTGCAACTACGGTAGATACCTACCTACTTTCGGCTCTCCAACTCACCAACTCATCGTAAAAACGTAAGCCTGTGTGCCCGGGTTCAAACCACACCGTGTCGTGCCGTGTTACATAGGTAACAAAACGTCGGTAACTCGTTACCTCCAAGTCGAATATAATATATTCCACTCAGCACTACACAGTTTACCTATTCGGCGCAGTGAGAACCCAGATTTAACCTTTAAAGTCGTTCCATGTACCTTTATACTGTACATATTATATGTATATGGCTGTGGTACACGTAGGCATAGTTAAATAATAATTAATAATACGCGAACGAGTAATCGGGCTGTAAAACACATCACACGTCATACGATTCTTCTCGTGCCTTGTTTATGAACGTATATTATATTTTATTTACACGCGTGGAAGTGTTATTAAATATTGTATATCCATCGCGAGCGACGACGACGCATAATATAGTATAATCATTGTATGGTGTTATATTGTGTTATCGATTTTAACCAACCTCGTTTGACTCGGTTTTATTTGCATTGAAACACATAGTATATACCTATAATATAATACTATATACCGTATTGAAATGACCTCACGTCCTAACCGCTCGAGCTAAGACCGTGAATTGTTTTGTTTTTCGCTACTGTTGAACTGTTTGTGTGTCGGAAATTCTCTCGTGCGTATGTATTATTGTAACATAATATAATAATAATAATGATATTTTAGTGTTGTGGGCCGCCGAAGACGATCATATTATAGTGTACGACGTCTGTCGAAAATACGTTGTATTTTGTACGCAACAGAAAAAACAAACAAACCTGGTTGTGTAGGTACCTACTGTGTGGTCTAGAGCTGAATAATATGTTAAATTTGTTGGTAACGTGTTACCAACATTTTATTACCTATGTATTAAATACATGAAACATGACACGATATTGTGTGAACCATAAGCGTGTCTATTCAGTTTTTTAACATTGTTGGTGCCAAATTGTTAGTAAACCATTATAAAATCAAACCAAGCCACAATATACTCGATATATACATGTAGTTATAGTTTGTTGTATATACCTACCTGTATCTGTAGGCTAAGCAGGTGACAATATTTAAAATGCTAAGAATTATTGGAATGACATTTTTAGGCTTTCTTTTTCTATTTCGATGATAGATTATACGTTTTTCTGATTACCTTTTATCACGATTTAACTTGATTAGGATATTTTAGTCAGTTTTCTGTACAGTTTAACACAAGAAAACCTTGTGCCATGGACAATATTGTGGTAGGTATCATTATTATTTATTCTTTATAGTAAAATATAGCTGGAATCACTTATTATAAACCTGACTACTAGCTGTTATCAATTTTCTCTTAGCAGGTATAGTTGAACAATTAATGTTGGACCACAGCAAAAACGTATTATACAAAAAAAAAAAAAATACAAAATATACTGTCTCAATATCATATTATTAAAACACATATCGGGCGATTTTATTTTAATTTCTGGCAGGCCAAAGAAGGCGTTTTACAAAACATGTCAAAATGAACACCGCCTGAGGGCCCTCAAATGACGCGGCTGATGGACTGTGGACCAAGCCGCAGTAATGATAATGGTAATATCGGTAAAGCCTGGTCAACGTTACACCGTGCCGTTCCTTTGAATATTTAATGCATATAGGTAGTAAAATGTCGGTAACGCTTCGACTACAAGTTGAATATTATATTCAACTCTATACGACACGGATTATACGTCGTGTCCGGCCCGTCTCGTTCGGCCGACAATCCGGCGCGTGGCGGCCCCAAGTTCACTGCTGTAGGTTGCTACGTGTGACACCGAGCGGTGTTGCGCGTGCGTTTTGGCAGAGTAAATGCGCACCGTATGAATGCCGAGTAACGTGTGTCGTGTGATGGTTTTCCTCGATGACGTCCGACCGCCGACAGTATTATAATATTATTAGAATTCAATATTACGATTATAATATTCACGCAAACGAATATTGTGCGTAATTAAAACGAATAATTATTACGTCACCGTCGACAGACGTTCGGGTATAGGTTTATAGTTGATATTATATGTAAATCGTCTTTATTATAATACGAGTATAATAATAATGATTAGAAAAAAAAAAAAAAACAATGTACGATATTGAACGTTTGATCGTCGTATAGGCGTTATAATATATTATACTATAATAAAGTGTAACATACATATATATATATGACGAATTTAATTAATTTTTTCTTCGTGATGTATTATAATAATACAACTCTTCGCATTTTTTTTTTCTTGACATACATATTAATTATTATAATGCTAAGTATATCATGATTGTGGTGAATTCGTTTAAACCCTTGGTTTTTTGCACGCCGAATACAACTTCGTTAATTCTATACTTGCATATCGTATACTTTGAGCTGTGATGATTATTTCGAAACGTTAATAATATTAACATGAATATTGTATATACCTTTATAACCAATAGCTATTCCATTGGTGTCGATTTACTTGAAATTCAATTCCACCAATTGACAAACGCCGTGTTCAACGAGTAGGTCCATAGTTGGTGTGTTGTAGATATATATGCACTTATATTCGTGTGAAATTACAACCATATTATTTATATGTAATATGCATCGTTATAATACGGTTCGACTATCCGAGTATCGTTAAAATGCCAATAAACCATTTTTCTAGAACATTATAATGTATAAGTATTCTATATAGATACAGAGATAGATTATCTCCTCGGTCATAGCTGGTAAAGTAAAATAAAAAAATATAATTTATAGCATTCGTGTAGTTGCGAGTTGCAGGCTTACGTTAAAAATCGAGATGTTCATTATAATATCACAAATGGGCAATGGCAGTACAATTCTAGAATTTTAATAATAATAATAATCATAGAAATAAACTTGTACAGTTGTATACATTATAATGATAATAATTAAATAATGTAATTTAGGTCATTTGTGAGTAAACAAAAACACATATTTAGTTCTTTAAATTATCATACCTAGTTAAATTAGGTATCCTCAAAAAGAAACGTAGAACTTAATTTTATTTGCGTAGGTATACCTCTAGTATAATATCAAAAGTTTTTATAATTATTTTAGTGTCTTTTACTCTTTTGTGTAAGTATTATACATCTGTAAATAAATCATAAAAATGTTAAGACAATGCATATAAAATAAAAATAAATTGTATAATATGATTTGTATAAAACTTCTTAAACACAAGGAATATGCCGTATCTTTTAACACGTTTTATTACCAAAAAACATTATAAAAAACAATTTTTTTCATTTAAGGTTCTCAGCGATTTTCATCGTCAACATCTTTTCTATAAGAAAGTGAATATAGTTATACTATATTATATTATAGTTATATTGGGGGTCAACAATTAAATATTTCTCAATACTTTTTATATAAACCAGGAAAAACAAAAACAATTAAGGAAAAACTGGAATTTTTAAGTAAAACATGTTTTTGACAAATTCGATTTTCTCATTTTCTTGTAGTTCAAAAATAAATAACCGTAGATACTTTAAATTTTTTTAAATATTTTGACTCTTTTTGAGATATTTATAGATTTTACATTTTTAATTTATTTTAATTTTTTTTTACAATAATATCGACAAACACATTTTTGCTTAGTCACACTTTGAAAGTTTGAAATATTAAAAACAAAAGTTGTTCGTAAACCTACAATTATTTTTTTATGAGTGTTTGAAGTTTACAGAATTTTTACAAAACTGGATATACACTCGTAAAATAACGATTTCTTATTTTGTTGTACAACACATTTTTGCCTCGCCTCTTCTCAGGCCTTCTGTAATTCAGGGCCGAATTCAGGGAGGTGGCTTAATGGACTTCAGCACAGGAGCTCCCGCAAATATAGGTTTCCCACAGTTTTGTAATAATAATTATTTAACAGTAAATACCGAAAAATTTATTTAATTTAAATGTAGATACATATATTAAAAAAATAAATGTAACTTTATTTCTTTATTTAAAATTAAATTGTTGTCAAAAACGTAAAAGGTATTTTTTTATTTTAAGTATTATATTGTACTAGGTAACGCATGTAATACATATACCTTTCAAATAAATAAGTGGTGTTCTATTTGCTGTAAAATATAGATGCTCTTGTGCCGTCCATGATTTCCGTGCACGGTTGATGGTATAGGTAACAATATGTCGAATACATTACTAAATATACACGGGAATTATACGTCAAAAGTCATAGTAATATAGTGGTTCAACGAATTATACCTACGTCAAAAACAATTATCGGTAATATTAATCATCATCATGATGTTTGGACGCAGTACAATGGCAAGTGAATATTTAATGTTGACACCTCAGTACCTCTCAAACGTAAAAGTACTCAAATTTTTGGTAGAGACTATGATTGTTATTATTAATTAGAACATTTTGTTATAGTTTTTTACAAATTCAAAAATGAGAATAATATTTAATAATTTAACAATGTATAATTAACGTTTTATTTATTTACCAACAATTAAATAATATAATCATATAAATTATAAGTATATAATTATTTATGTCCGTATTATTAGTCTTCCTAAAAGGATGTCAACTATCGAGGACTTCAAATCTGAGAAGTTGATTCCTATTGGCTAAATATCTACCTATTTTTTTAGGTGAATATTATTATTAGATATATAGGTTAAAAGTTATTATATTTATTAATTTGGTTTTCTGATTTTGTGTCACAATCGCTTTGTTAAATTTATCTTTTTTGAAAATTTGTCTATTTCATGAAGTGTAAACCATTTTTTCACACTTTAAGGAATACAAAAATATTTCATGAAATGGTCACTCCAATTGGACAACGTGAAATTATTTAACAACAACTGTAACATTTTATGCTGGGTACGGGGTAACTACCTTAAAAATAAGCACATACTTTTGTTATACAAGCACTTTTATATGCAAAACTTAGGAATCCCTGACTTCCTGATACAACTTTACAGCTTGAATAGTTTCAAGCAAATATTTAGGTATTGATTCAGATTAATGATTATTAAATAATTCAATAATATCTCTACGTTCATCGGGATTTCTAAAATGTGTACATTTTATATTGATACTGATCAAATAGCGTATTTAAGTATATTATATTAATATATTATATAGTTATTGTATGGATTTGAGTGAAATTGTTCAAGTTGAATTAGGAGATTAGGGGTTCCTAAGTTGTTTGTGTAAGAGTCTATTCCAATCCAAACGATTTGCGTGTAGATATTGTTCATAGTATGAAATGTCACAACCAGTAATCATCGCTTTGCATAAAATACTTTAAATATAATATACAAATAAAAACAAATTACTGTATATATTGTAATTATATTTATATGAATTTATTTTTTAAAGTAAGTATTATTTAATTAAATATTAAAGGCATTGAATATTAGTTTTGTGCGAAGTAAATGTTTTATTTTATAAACTGTATGACTATCCTGAGAAAAAATTACATAAATAGAGTGATTATATAATGAAAATATGACTATTTCGTGAAATATTTTAGTATTTACCAATTGTGAAAAATACGTTTTCATTTCATGAAATGTACAGCTTTTTATAAAAAGAACGATTTTACGGAATTGCTACGACTTTTACATAGAAATAAATATTAAAACAATTAAATCAACAAGTAAAAAAAAATCTTTACGATAACTATAGTTATTTACTTATATGTATGACTTGACGATACGTATTAGATAATTAATTAATTATTTAAATTATTTATTAGATAGTTCTATTATTTAGTTCTTATAATAGTTGTTATTTATTTACAACAGAAAAAATAATGAAATACAGAATTTTAAGAAAATATTCGCTGTTTCCATGTATTGAGTTATGATTTTAAAAGACCCAAGTAAAACATAAAATATAGTTAAGTTTGATAATCGGTAATTTATATTATTTTTAGGTATTATACCCTAATACTAAAGCTTAAAACAGAAAATTGGTTTTTATAAAAGAAAATTTTATATATTATGATACGTTTGTAACACGGACACAAGTACACAACACATATTATGTGCTCTTAAGTT
Organism: Nasonovia ribisnigri; assembly: GCA_027563435.1. Classification (NCBI taxonomy): domain Eukaryota; kingdom Metazoa; phylum Arthropoda; class Insecta; order Hemiptera; family Aphididae; genus Nasonovia; species Nasonovia ribisnigri. The sequence goes on along the minus strand of JANEHU010000687.1, from coordinate 167,562 downwards.
TTGAGTAGGTAATAACTTAAAAGTTAATTTAACATTTTATTTTGGAACAAAATAAGTTAAGTGTATTAAGTTATTATGTACTATGTAGGTATATACTTTGGATTTTTATATTCAAGATTAAATGTAATTTGTTATCCTCTTATCTTTGTCGTTAGTTAGTACGTACTTATTTACTATAGTAGTCATTACTAATTAGTAATTACAATTAGAATAAAATTATAACACAACTTGAAAATCCATGAAAAATATGTTTACAAGGAGGCGTACATGAATTAACATGGTTTAAAGTGACTCAAAGTCAATGTTATTACTTATTTTAGTCATTAGAACTTAGAAATTAGTAGTTGAGTAAATAAAAAGGATGTCAGCGCACTGTTTATTTTCTTTCTTTGTCCCACGCGCAGCATAGACAAGACACATTCACGTCAAATCAATTTTAGATTCTGAGCGGAGCGATGAATGTATTGGTTTTACAATGATGTGTGTTTTTTTATTTTTTTTGTGTCTGTCATCACGTTTTGGGACAGTAAAAGTGCTTAGATTTTCTTCAATAGTACCTTTTCTGATAGGAAAGTGAATCTAGTTGGTACTTTGGGGGTCAAAAGTAAACATTTTCCAGTAGTTTTCAAAAGTACCGTGAAAAACAAATGGAAAATTAAAGAAAAAACGGGAATTTTTACGTAACATTGATTTTCGATAAAATCGATTTTGGTTTTTGGTGTAAGTCTAAAAAAATGACGGTAAATACATGAAATTTTTACTGAATGTTTATATAAGGTTTCTATATACCATACCGTTTTCAAAATATTTTGACTTATTTTGAGCTGTTTACAGACATTTTAAATTTCCAACCTTTTTGGTTTTTTTTTTTTTAAAAATCAATAATATTTTATTTATTCGTTAAAAATTCTTGAAAATGTAATAGAATGCTCCTAATATATTGTTTCAAAGGCACATGAAAAATATTAAAAATCTGTAGTCACAATTTTTTTTTCTAAGCATTTAAAGTTGAAATTTTGACAAAATACGTAAAAATGACGAAAATTTGCAAATTATTTAGAGTTAGAAATTCATAAAAATTTTTCTTTTTAAATCTAAGGTTTTAAATTTTAACACAATATTTAACGTAAGTTTTTCTACTTTTATCAAAAATAATATATCTAAAAGCAATTAAAAATAATTTTTTATGAGTGTTTAAGTTCATAATTTTACAACATAGGATATTCACTCGATTTCTCATGTAGCGTTTTTCTTATTTGGTTGTAATTCAAAACGAATAATTGTAGATGCATGAAAATGTCACTAAATGTTTATATTCTCATTTTCTATACACCATTCAATTTTGAAAATATTTTGATTTGTTTGAGCTGTTTACAGACATTTTTAGTTTTCAATTTTTTTAGTTTTTTTTTTTATAATTGTCAATAAAATTTTATTTGGTGGGCCAAAAAGTCTGAAAATTTAATACAAGCTTTCTTATATATTGTTACAACATCAGTTGAAAAATTTTAAAAATACATAGGCACGATTTTTTATAAGCATTTAAAGTTCGAATTTTGACAAAATTTGTCAAAATCTCGAAAATTATAAATCATTGTAATTAAAAAATTATAAAATGTTCAGTTTTTATAACTAAGTGTTGAAAATTTAAAACAAAAATTCTCATAAATAAATCATGCTGTAACCAAAAAATCTAAAAAATATATCAACACATTTATTTTTTACAGACATTTTAATTTCAAATTTAGACAAAATTTCATATTTAAACCAAGAATAATGATTTTAGTTATTTTGATATAATTTAAAAATATTATTTGTTGGTATATAAAACTTTTAGAATATATTGTTATATTTTATATACACGCAATGGCATTTTAAAATATAATTTTTTTGAGAAAAATTATAAATACTAATGCCTATAATACTAAAATTAATTACTTTATTCACAATAATATCATCAAATACATTTAGACTTAGTAAGATATTATAGACTGACTGACCGTCTTCGCTCAGAATCGTTTTTCTTATTCAATGATATTATATCATTGGATAAAAATCTAACACAATCCATTACAGTGACTCACTTGTAACCTACTGTACAGCAGAGCGACATACACTTACCCGCCCTTTTTTTTTATGTTTTGAGTAGGTACCTAAACTTACTTCTTTAGAGTAAAATTACAGAGTCTATTAGAAAAATTATAGAGTAATATTATTAAGAGTATGACATTTTCGATTTGTCTAAATATTATCTCCAAAACAATTTAATATCCATTTCAATTATTTCCAACTTTTTTAAGTCAAACATAAATCCAAATTATAATCAAATATAAAACCGATATGTCAAAATCTCAAAAATATTATCCTCTATAATTTTTGTAATAGGTTGTTTTGCTCTTATGATTATTCAAAATTATAAAAAAGATTTTACGGTTAAGACGAGTAAAGAGGGTTTTAGCTATACCTATATATGTTGCGCGTGGGTCTGAGAGAGAAAATACATTTTGCGCTGACATCCTCTTAGTAAAATGAACAAATTATAAGTTACATTTATTGTTATTAATGTTCTTACATTTTTCAATCTGAAACTGTTTTAATTTGTCAAAAAATGTATGGCTGACTTGTAGCCTCTATAACAAACTTACCAATTTGAATATATTCTAACAATTTTTCTGAATTGGGTGGCAGGGTGGCAGTGTGGTACTGTGGTAGTATGGTACTATTTCTCAATTTTTCAACAAAATTATATTCGTTTCATTTTGCACATACAATTTATTTATTTTATCTAGATTATAAGGCAATACTCTACAAAGTACCTAATATAAATATTAAAAACAAAATTGCAATAATGACTAATTATTATTATATAATTCGTTTTGTAGTTTATTCCTATTTTCATTCATAGTACCTAATTATTTTATTTTACTTCAAATACATCAGTGCTGAGTCGTAAGCCAAATCCAATAACACAATTACAGTAATATCACCCTTAAATTTAATTTAAACACCCCAGGTTCTTATTGTCTTTATATTATAGTTTCAAATACCAGATTCATTGTTTTATCGAACGTAATTTTATTTTTGATGAACTTATTATCAGTTTATATGTTTTTCTTATCTTGCATTCTAGTTGTATTATGTTAGTAATGTATTAATTTGTATTATTTATCCAAGGAACTCAGGAGTTCGCCAAAATGTGAATGTAATTTTTCATCGTTGTGAAGATTATAAAATTGGCTCACAAGTAGTATGATACAGCTTCGTTTCACCAATTTACTATCACAAAAAAAATATTAAACACATTCGCTGACATACGCAGAAAGTTTTGCTTAACAATCCATAAACATATTATATAAAAATGAATGCATTGGAAAATATTGAACCAATTTTCATCAAACTTTGCACACATCTTCTTCGGGACTCGGGGGATATTTATAGATTTGATTTTTACCCCTTATAGATTGCTAGTAGTGCAGTTCACACATAAATTTCATTTTGCCTGACGAAAATCTAATATATTTTTGTTTATATAAAATATGGTTGCCATTGGTTACTGACTGTATGCTTGTAGCTTATTGACTTAAAAACTACTCGACCGATTTTATGAAAATTTCAGAAGTTGTTCTCATAGAGGCATCAGAAACGTTTAGAGTGTTGCTTAAACCACATTACCACGTTCAAAAATACACCAAGTGCTTTATCCTGCAATCCGACACGTGTATAGGATTGCCTATCTCGCTGGAATTATTTCGCAAAGCGATACCTATTTGCAAAATGAGCTTATAAGGTACCTACTTGCAAACTGAGATACGCCGATATAGTACCGTACCTACTTCAGTATTTTACGGAACATACTGTTCAGTTTATAAGCGAGCTATGAGCATTTTTAAATTGTACTATTTTATATACACAAAACTCGTTGAAATATTGAATTATCGTAAAAAACCGACATACGAATACAGCTCATAATGTTCTTATAACATTAAGTTTCATAATAGGTCGATTCACTTTAATTATTAAACAAAATATAAAGTTAATGTGTTACGCACTTGTGAGACGGAGACAAAAAATACGGGTGTGGCGTCCTCCTTTTAAGCAGTAATAATAATTCTTATAATAAATTAGATACTTAGTATAGGTACCTACATAATAAATATTTAATAATCTACAATTCTAAAACAATTGAACTTCTTAAGTCAAGGGTTTGGGATTTCTTGCGTATAAATGTTTTTTTTTTTTGGGTTTGTATATTATCATAATTTAGACTATAGGTAGACTACCCATACATTTTGTTTTGTGAAATTGTGAAATTAAATACAATGTTTGCCTTTGCATATTAGTGCATTTTATTATTTTTATAGATATAATATACATATTGTCGGTCGACGGTCAATGAATGTATGAAAAAGGTCTTTAAAAAAATATTTTCCAAAATAATTTATTTTTACTAAAAAACGTATTTTTTTTTTTAAATATTTTGAACAGACAGCAATATGGGTAGTCGGGTAGATAGAGATTATATCTACCTTATTACTGCAATCGTTAGTTGAATCATAAATGTTAAGAACAGTTTATAGACACTCAATGCCCAATGGTGATAAGTGATAACAAATCTAATTTTCTTATAGGTGCGATCACCTTATATGTGTATAGTGTAGGTATGACTGAAGACGTATGAGCAGATTCGTCATAACCACGAGTGGAGCACAGTCAAAAATTACAGATATAATTAAGATTTAAGACCATTATATTGGTCTTTTTTCTACAATTCTAATTACAATATCGAAACCTGGATACAGTCGATTCCCAGTCTATATAGGTATCCCCGTCTGTCTTTCTATAGAATCTCGTAGCTGATATACATACGTAGGTCGGTTGGCTCTGATTGCTGCTCTGCCTTTGCTTCCCAGATCATTTTTACCTCCTCCTCCTCGAGGTATATATTATTTTACTATCTGATAGAAGCCTGATGTGCTATGTGAATATGTGATGCAGCATCAGTCAGCTGCAGTCGGTGAAGTTGTGCTGCAGGGGCCTTAATCTCGTCTAGGAATATCTAAGCGATATAATCGAGAGTGATATAGACAATATTGTATGTTTAGAATAATAGATTCAAACTCTGTATATGAGTATATTTTACGAAGACATAAAAATCAGTGCCCATACTTGTTTGTGTAACGCGGCGATCGTTATTCGTATCCGAGTCCGGTGCGTGATGCGTGGCAAACCCATTAAAACGTTTTTTTAAAACTATACGTTGTTTTATTTTGATTGTTTAAAAATGCCTAAAATAACAAATAATAGCCGTATAAATCAATACATATACATTATACATAGTTAGATTAGGTTAGGCTCAAGCCAATTATTAATTCATCAATTATAATTTATTTAACATTTTTTATATTTTTTATATGTATTATTATGGGATTTCTTCATGTAAAAAAAATTTAGCTTTATATTTTCTAATATATTTTGGTAATTTGGTTGTATATTTTAAGGATTTTTGTGTAGTAAGTCCCAAACCCTAGCTATAACTTATAATAAAATTTTAATATTTTAAGCATAAAATATATCATATAATATACATAAATATTTTCAAAAGAGCTTGGTTATAATATTATATAATATGAGGTTTGACACTTGGGTCCCCTTAAATACTAATCTACGTAATAATATATTAATAAACAACAAATTATAAGCAAATCTAAAGTGAATTAAAAACTGCTCTGCTTGCATTTTATTACAAATTATGTTGTACTTTTTAGTAACAAAAAAATGAAACAATAAACAGTAAACTTGCAGGCTTTTAAGTTTTAAAATTTTAATACAATTAATTACTCTTATAATATATTATATACTATACAGTAAATATTTTAAATAAGGATAGCATAATATTATGATTATGAGCAAACTATATTAATTTAGTCATGAATTAAAGTTTTTTTTTAATCTAGGACCATTTAATAATTTGTAACTTCTGTACCTACTTAACTTTTTTTTAGATTTTAAATTAATGACGCCAAGAAACTAGTTTCCTAAAACTTCCTCCGTATTCCTGTACAAGTGTACAACTATTCCTATTATCTATACTTATATACAGCATGCAGCGAATACATAAATAGCTCTTATATTATTTTATATGTATATATTTGAATTTGTTTTAGTAATTTATAAATTTGATTGGATTTTTAATTAATATAACAATTTTAATTATAACAATTATGGCTGAGAAATTTCATAATTATTTTCGTGCTATTATTTTTGTTTTAAGTCTTCACATGTTTCCAAGAACCTTTAATTAATTATATAAGGCTATAATTGAAGTTTATTTTCTATTATTAAATATTAAAAAGTATGCAAAATAACTTGTAAAGATAAACAATAAATAGAATTTTAATTTAACATTATTTCGTCTTAAAGTAAAAACAATAAACATAGGTGAATGTATTTGTTATAATTTACAAGTTATATAGGTGACTAACATGAATATTGAATATATTTTTTTAATTATACTAACATTTACTTGGAATTTTGTTATGAGTTATGACCCAAGGTTAATTAATTTTTTACTGATATTAGTGATATAAACTTGATTGTCATTTTTAATTTATAAATATCTAGCAAATGTACGAACATAATTTAATTATAATAATTAATAACGTTAATTAAATATTTGTTGAACTATACTATTTTTAACTAATATAGAATAAAAATAAATAAAACCTCAATGTACAGCCTAAATGTTGTTCCAGTTTACAAAATTAATAGAAAATAAATAATAGGTTCAACTTATACTTTGTCGTAAATTTAACTATGACTATAATTTTTGGATTTTGTTTGCTATTTTCAATAATTTGGCTTTTATTAAATTATAAGAGTACCTACATCATATTAAGACATTTTTGGAATATTCAGCTGTTGAAGCTGAATTATAATTTTCATACAGGTAATATCACTTGAATAAAAAAATTATGAATACAAAAATAATGTATTATTATTTATTATATTTTATTTGCACTATTAAATTGTTTAATATCTTTATTCCTTATTATTTTAAACAATTATTCTGTCTTATTACTTCCTTCAATCTATATTAAAGATTTTTTTACAGCAGGTATCATTATCATTGGCTATATCAGAAATTTTTTAATGTATTTCTTGATTATTTGAGTTAAACAATTGAGTATAATTTAAACATGAAGTTGAAAGTTTAAAATTTATAATTTCATGTTGATCCTTTTTCTTAATTAGAAAGAAATGTATTTCGCAAAATGGATGGAACTCCTTTAAAATATTTGAATATTCGTATAGCTTACTTGCTTGCTTCCTTTTTATATTGAATAGCTATAGCAATATAACACCGTGAATATGGGGATGAGTAAGTATGATCACTATTTCTGGACTTCTGGTTCAATATAATGTCAGTTTTATCACATTTGTTTTCCATTATTGTAATTTAAAAAAAAATTCATGATAACTTTAAATATTATTACCTATATAAATTATATAATATTTCTTCGGCAAATTTTAATAACATATGTTTTTAGTTCAGAGTAAATGCAAATGGTTTATTACTTATTTCGAATAAATGTAAGTGTGCTGTCTGACAGCACAGTGCTGATGAAGTTTAATAAATTGTTCAAAAATTTAACAGACATTATTAAACTAATTTATAGTTGTATAGACTATAAATAGGTATATACAGCGGTAGGTATCTACTGCTTATGATAAGGAGTACAATTTTTTAATCAATTTTACTGCAGAAACAGTATTCATAAATGTACATTTTATTTTAAATTATGATAAAAAAAAATGTATGATATTTTATAAGTCCAAGGTTGTGTACATAATGCGGCCTTGTCCTTAGTTGTGTTTCAAAACATTTGAAAAACAAAATGATGAACTTAATTTTGTTCGATGACAAATTACAAATATACCTCATGTAAATGTCGAGAAACGTCCAAATGTATTTCTTAAATGTTCTAAGTTAATTTGCCAATAATACATAACGTGCACAATTTGAAATAGTTGAGTAGGCATTCCTCAATCGTCGGTTCAAAGATGTAGGTACCTAACCTAGTAATAGTTATGCAATAAAAGTAATAAATAATAATAGACATAAGTCCGTTTAGGTGTACACAATTTGGTAAAGCACATAACACTCGTTTCGTTACGTTTAGAGTGTATCAAAATCCCTTTCGTTTTGAACGGGTTACGCATATGAGGCGCCGCACGCATACTTTTGCTTCGATTTAGGTTTAGTAACGAATAATTGCCGAAAATTAATGGAAAACGTCCTGCTTCGGAAAAATAAATATATTTAAACAAACAGTGATTTCCGCGAAACAAGTGACCAATCGGCGGCGACGTACCGTTTTCTATAAAATCATTACCTACCTACTACCTATAAAACCAAAACAATACTCAAAACAATAAAAAATAATATCGATATAATGTTGAATACCTTTTTCAACGTTATATGATTTATACCTAATGTTAGGTAACGATAAAATACAAATATTTTTTGAGATTTATTATTGGGAGGTACGATAACGCGTATAATGTTACGTACAAAAACGAGATCTCGAAACCAGATCGGTATTTTTTTTTTCTACTTTCCTGTAATATTATTTTATTATATATTATTATATTATTATTATATTCCACTGCGGAACGTCGAAAACCGTTTTCCCCTTCGCCGCCGATGATTCGTCCTACCCACCAGCGACCATCGTCGACACCGGTGTGTGTGTGTGTGCGTTTGCACTGCGCGCACGATCGACTTGGGACCGTTCGGTGGCGGCGGCGGCGGTGGCGGTGAACTTGGTGAAATTTCCGGTTGCCCGTCGTCGTCGCCGATGCCGTAGTGCCGTATACACGACACCACCACCGCCACCGCCACCGTGTTCACCGTTCACCATCGCCGCCACCGCACCAACACCAACAAGAGATTCCAAACGTTATCGGCCGCCACGAGCTACGATAAAAACGGCGACGAAAAATTACCGACACCGTTTGCCGTTCGAATGTCGCGTACGGTTTTTTTTTTTTTTTTTCGTAACGACAGTCGCGTTCGAAGAGACGGAGCTTGTTGTGCCGACGATTGTCTTTCTGGTTTTATCGTATCGCCGTAGAATACCGCGATTAAAGAGTATTTATTATTATAATATATTTTATAATCACAACGCATCACAATTATTATAACATTATGCGACGAGCGCGGATATCAACCCGTACAGTATTATGCGGTAGCGTACGGTCATCGCCGACGGGTGGTAACACTGGTCTACGTGTATATATGTGTTGATCGTCGTCGGCGGCGGCATGGTCCGTCCGTTTCCTAACTGAAAACAATGGCGGCAGTCGTATGACGCGTCTCGATTCGGCACATCGTATATTGCTCCGCCGTCCTCCTCGCGCACAAGCGATTTGTTGATTTTCATCGCGAATTCGATCAAATACACGTCCTGCGATTTGTATTTATTTGAATTTTTTGATCCCGGTGCGTATACCGACTGTGTGGACGTAACGATTTTTGCTTGATAATCGTAACATAACAATAAAAATGACAGTTTATCGGTGGCGATACCGACGACAACCTGTATAGACAACTTAAATCGGCTAAGTTCGATCTCTGTAACGATAGTGTATGTGTTGAGTGTGTGCTCGGCACTCGGTGATTGGTTTTTGATTAATCATTGCGACCATCGAACCATCCAAGACCGACCACAATGTACGTCGACCTGACGTGAACACGGACGCAATCATCTACGACCGTCCGCTGGACCACTTTTGGTTTTGACGAGTGCGTATCAGTGTTTTGATTCCTTTTAACGGTCAATTTAAATATTTTAGCAAGGTATTCACTCTATCCAAATATTAGTTGACGACACGTTCTCGTATTGCTCAAATTTCGTAAAATATAAACTAGCATTAATTGTCCAGCCAGTTACGAGTTGATGGTACATTGTTATCAGTCGTTGTTTATGCTGCACATCTTTCGAAGATCTTGATTGGGTGCTTTTATAATTAACATTTTTTGTTACATTACTGTTTATTGTTAACTATTTAGTGTTGATACCTGTTGAATAGTCTGTAATCTTGCTTAGTTTTTTCAACAAATTGTTTACCATAACAAATAACCACCAGTCATCAATATTTATTTACAAGTTTCTTATCACTATTAAGTATTTGAAATTCTCAAAATATATCTGAGTACCTACCTATCAAATAATTAAGTCATAGAAAATAAGTTACATTTTTTCCAAAAGTTTTAAAATAATAAATTTTAAAGTCTATATAATATATTGTTTTAAAAAGCATTTATGAATTGTTGATTTATTTACTATTTTCGTTTTGTGGGTTCTAGTGCAAATGTGAGTAGCCGATCAAATTCATTCTACTAAACTGGCGAGCTACCACCTGAATTGCGGTCCTGAAGGATTGGACCAAGGTGCATTGTTAGGGGGCGGCTGTGGTGTGTTGCAGCAACAATCCGCCGCCCCCGGCATGGCCGATGTCGTTGTCCATAAGCGACAAGCAGTTATTGACAGATTAAAAAGACGAATGGAAGGGTACAGAAGGCATAACCAAGACTGCGTTCCACGCTACAACAATGCATTTGCAGAACAGCAAAATGTACAAGAAACATTAATGCTCAAACAAAAATACATGGAACCTAAGACCAAAAGGAATGTTAAAAAGAATGACAAAAAACCAATGGAAAATGGCAATACTATGCCGGTAAGTTTATACATATTTTCTTGAATATTTTTAGTTAGGTATACCTAGGTGAATTTCATTATCTTATTTCTTAAATATTTATTTAACTGTCATTTTTATGAACGTTGAGTTAATTATACTTAAATATATTTGTTTAGTACTAGTACTTATCTAGGTACCAAGGTAAATCCTTAATTTTGGTCTAGCTTCCTATTAGTATATTTTTCACATTTTATCAACAATTTCTAATCATTTGAGCTGCCTAAGATAGATTAGGTTAGGTTAGTAACCTAAACTTAATAAATAATAATTAATTTCTGGACACAGAAGTGTTCATCCGGTTGTTTATAAGTTTCATAATCAACAATTTCAAGATTGATAATTGCTGATGTTGGTATATTCTGGGGACTTGATGATTGATGTTGTGCTATAAGTACAGATAAAATTCTTATCTAAAAAAATAGCATTTCTATATTTTTCATCATACGGTATTAAAATCAAATACAATTTAATTAAACCTAAATTGCACTGTAGTACCTATCAATTCATAATAATAGTTATTGATCCATGATAATACATAATATTTGCATATAAAAAATAACTAGAGAACCATAGGGATTTTTAGTACCATTGAAATTAAACTTAAAATTTAGAGTAATATTAAATTAGTTAAGAATATTTTCCCAAGTATAACTAAAAATTATCTTTGAATGAAAAGTTGTATTCATTCACTATTGGTTTTTTTAATTAGTTGAATTGGTTTTTTGAGGTCAATTACCCTAGTATTCAGACAAAAAAATTAAATTAAATTACCTATTGGTAGTCAACGAACTTAGCAAGGAAAAATGTAACCATAGAATATGTAATTTAAAAAAATGATGTGATGGTGTTCATCAACTTTATTGATGTATGTTTTTTAAATCAATCAGATTAGATATACCTATTCTTCAAGTGTTGCATTTTATCTTTGTTCTGTATGTATTTGATGGCAAAATTGATTTTGAATACGAGTATAAATTTAAAGTTTATAGTTGGCTATTTCCCAGAGTTTTTTCCCGGTTTATAGGTACATCGAGTGATAAGTGAAGAAAAAAATTGTATATTTAGTGATTTTAATGAGTAGAACAAAACGTATGAAGTATTTGTTGAAGCACTAACATTTTTTTTCGTCAGAAAGATACTGCTTTATTTGTTCATTATGAAATCATCGATGAACTGTATAATTTCATGGCCAGTTTCCTGAATTCCTAATTTGAAATTGCGAAAATTTGATTTTGCAAATACAGTTACTGCGACATTCTTAGTTTCTCCGTGATTAAATTGATTTAATATTCATATCGCAACCAATGTAAAAACCAATATTTATTGGAAAAGTAAACACCTCCTGTTTTTTAAATGTATCTACATAATTTTCATTTACAGTTCTTAATGCACAGGCGCACTGCCTTAAAATTCGGTTATCAATTTAATGTCATTGAACGTTCGTTTAGTGTCCTGTAAACTTTAAACAAATTATATTAAAAAAAAAAAAACAAGAAGTAATGCAGTAAAGTATTTCACCTGGAGATGGCCCAGTTAGGATAACAATGCTCCCGTAACTGAGCCCCGTACAGTTACTTATCGGTGAAAGGAAACTATGAGCTCCGACGAAATCACAATCTTTAGAGTAAAACAAATGGACATGCGCGCGTTGCTGCATCGTGTGTAATGTTCGAATGGAAATTTGTATTTTATTTTTATCATCTAGTGCCTAACAATCTCTTTTTTTAAATAACATATAATATATATGTATTTGATATTAAATTGCTCGTCAGTACATTTTTCACAATAGCTTATCTGCAAACAAAATAATTATAATTCTCGATGTCGTCGTCGCGCACTGTTTGCGCAATTTGAATATTTTTTTTTAGATAACAACTTATGACAAAAAAAAAAAAATAACCAAGAAATTAACACCGTTATAGGTATAATTTGTATGTAATACATAATAATATGATAATATTTATTTATATCCAAAGACAATAATTTAATGTGATTGTATAATGGTATGGAATAGGTATAGTAGTGGTGACTATTATTACATACTCTATAATAATTAATAATAATAATACATATACGTGTTGCTACGTGAAATTCAGCTTATCTCTGGGTTTTAGATTTTGCCCTTGAACGGCTAATAGTAGAACATTAATGATTTTTTTGTTAAACTTGTGAAAAATGTTTGGTTTCGAGAAAATAATAATGGTAATAAATAAACATTACAACCATTGAAAAACCCCGAACGTGAATTTGCTGTTGTTGTTTACGCGAGAGGAGAGAGAAAGAGAGCGGGCGTCAGAAGTTACACTTGCGACTCGGACGCTAACATCCAGATGGCGTTTCGTTCGGAAATTTCGTACTTTATTAATAAATTATTTCCTAATCGAGAAACACCATAAACCCGACAAACGTCGATCCCTTTCTCTTTTGGATTTGATATTCGGTTTATCTGGCCGCGTACAACGACAAAACATTGTATTATTATTGCGCGAAATTAATAATAATATAATAACTATTATAATGCGGTTAAAACTGCTAACGAATAACAAAATTGTAGTTCGTTTACGTTAATAAATCTCTTTACATTTGTAGGTTACGTGCGCAGCGACGTCGTTTTCATTAACGGCAGTCCTTCGATTCCGATATTATTATTTAGCGATAAGACCGTCCCGCCGCTAGTCCATTGTTATCGTCGGAAACACGCAATAATAATATCATCCTCGCAGGTGGCTCATAAACACATTTGCGCCAACGCATAATTTAATAACAATAAATTATACTTAAATTTAAAATCAGGTAATTTCGCTATCGGCTGTAGTAATTTTGTCACCATGTGTGTTCGTCGAACACATTTTTATTGAGGTTTTTTTTTTCCGTTTCTGGGAAACGTCTGCGCGGTGTACATAACATTATTATTACCAATACAAAAATATAATTATTATTATTATAGATTCGATTATTATATTATTATATATTCTGTCTTCCAATGTGGAGCGAAAAACAAAACTGATGCTTCGGCGCGTGCGCTCGAGTAGAGGAGAATAGAAATTTTCGATTCGAGAAGAAAAAAAGTGGCAAAGTCAAAAGTCCAAGGCCGGAACGGCTCGCGAAACGTATTTTGTATAATACAATAATTGTGCGCGACGATCGCGCGAGGTAACCGGTTAACGGCAGCGGCGAACGGGCGAAATGCATTGCGTGCGAGCGATCCCGTTGCTTGTGATTGACATGTGCCCCCCTCCCACCGCGGACGACCCACCGTGACCGCCGCCGTTACTTCGCCCGCAACCGCAGCACCAGTAAAGCGGCGGCGCCGCGGCGGTGGTGTAATAATCGGTTCGTAATAAAACCGACGGCACACGACGACTACTTCGCACGCACACACCACTGCACCGCGACCGGTGTGGGAACGCGTTGACGCGCGCAACGCTCGCAAGTGGCCGTCAGCGGCGACCGCGCGACGTACGAGGTGCGCGCCCACGCGACGCCGGTGTCGCGCGCGTGGAGCAAGTTTACGGAGACGCGTGGACACGATGACCGGTGGTACTGGGATGAGAGCGACGTGCTTTTCGTGGCGCTCCCCCCCCATTTTTGTACTTTTCTTGAGGATTTTCTGTTTTTGTACGATCCCAAGTCGTCAGGCGTCGATGCGAGAACGTCCGTATCGCGCCTGAGTTACGGCAACAAGTTGCGCCCGGACGACGCCGCCCCATTGCCCCACCCCCGCGTCACTTCATTCCTCGCGTATTTTATTTCTGATAATAAATATCATTCGTGTGTAGACTAATTTTTTTAAATAATTTTTCCACTGATTCTTTAACTTGCAGCATTCTAGTATTAATTAATTATATGTCACCAATTTTATTATTTTTAAGCCATAACAATCGGTTAAATATTCTTTTTATTATTAGTTATTACTGTTATTTTCGACCACCCGTAGGTGGTGGTGCTGGCCGATGCCCCTCGATGCGCTGATATTCGATTTTTATTTTATCATCGTTGCATAACATTAGAAAATATTGCGTTTTCCGTCGGCGTTTAGTCGGCCTACTCAATAATTAAAGTCTGATATAGTGATATTCGATAATTGGCTATTATATTGTTATTGTACTTGTGCTCGTTTCTGAAACACCATTGTATAACTAGTTACCTTGGGATGGTTGAAGAGTAGACGTCATGATATAATCCGTGCGTTTATTTGTCGAATGATTGTGTTGGTGTTGGCCGTTATATTCCGTGTGAAAGTCTAAATCGGTACAACAACTGAAGACCAATAACAATTTAAACAACTAAATTGTCAATAATATTGCTATTATTCCTTTTAAATTGATACCGTCCTACATGAAATTGAAACGCTTAGAAATAAACTCCTCATCAATCACCTACAAGTTTTTCCTCTTTCCCGTGTGCTTTCTGTATGCACGTGTTCTTCTTAGCACACGTTAATGACCCCCTACGATGCTATTATTGCCACATGAAGGTTTCTTTTATTTTATCTTTTATTTCGTTTTTAAATTTTAAATCGTTATCATTTAGCAGCATTCCCAAGATTTCCTGTTCGTGCGCACCCGTTTGGAAACGCTAAACGTATTACTGTATTAGTGTATTACCTCGGCCTATTTTAGGCGGACTAATAAGTGTGAATAGTCCTTCAACTTAGGGTCGGCATAACTATCCATAACCGCACTGGTTCTGTCCAGACAAAACCCTAAGTATAAAAATAATCGCGTTATGAGAATTCGTATGATATTATTGGGACTTGAGCAAACACTGACGCGGAATCGTATGTTCTGTAATAGGGCGGTGGGAAGTGAGACTGTTCGAATGTAAAAAGCGCTGGGTAGATATTGTTTTAAGGATGTCAAAAAACCTTTAATAATAATGAATACATTTTTGAGTAACTACATCATATCACAATGTGATCCACACGGTAGAATGTTGTTATAAATTGAGTTATATAACCGACTCGGCTATGAATATTTTCCAGCGGTGTCTACGCGTAAACGTAAAGGAATGGCTATTCTTAAAAATAAAATGTTTGCGAAATAGGTGTGTTACGTAACGATAATTTTGAACAAACGATTTAGCGCAATATCGCGTGCATCATAATATTACGATTCCGGTGAAAATCGATCGTTTACAAAAATATTACGCCTCTACTAGAAAGTTAAGCGGTATTTTTGTGACAAAGCGATACTGTACTTAGTCTAGGGCGGATGGGTTGCCCATGTGAGCGCAAGTCCTTGGAGAGCGGTCTCCGTGCCTGTTAAATGACTTACGTTTTCTACATTATGCATTATAAACAATTATAATTAAGTATAAAAAAAAATTCTTTTTGAAAAAATCGCACTGCGTCGGTATTATACACATGTGCGTATTTGTCATCCCGGCAGCGTTGGTGGTGGTTATTTGTTTGTTTCAAGGGTGTTTAACCCTCTGGATTATTCGTACGGCGGCGAGGCGGCGGTGGTGGTGGTCTCGGCCAAAGGTGAGGTGGCGGCGGGGCGATGCGGCGGCGAGGGAGGTGATGCCAGCGAATCGATACCGATCTCTCATTCTCTCTCTCCTACACCCGTTCAGCGTCACCCCTACCACCACCGTAGCGTGTTGTTCCGCTCATGTAATATCGGTGGCCGGCGCGCGCGGGTGGCCGCCGCCGCCGCCCCCGTACGGCCGTACTCTCCGCTGCCACCGTGATTTTGACGTACGTATACGCCACCGTCGCGCGCGCACACTGTGGACGCGCGTGTCCGCGATGTCGCCGCCAATACCGCCGCGTTCACCCTTCAACCCCACACCTACACCGCTCTCCTACGACGCGCCACTGCGGCACTTATAATGTGGGGGTGTTTGTTGTAAGTTATACATATTATAACAACATATTATATAGGTATTCGAGTAAAATGAGTAAACCTATAATAGTAACCAATTGGCGGGATAATTCGATAACGTTATTGCGTCGCATCAGCAACGCACGACCGCGATAACGGTATCTGTACACCGGTCCGCGACTCGTCGGCCATCATCGCGGCTGTGGTGCATAGATATTAAAGAATGGACAGGTCGTTAATTGTGATTATCATACGGGATCGAACATGAAAATATTTTGAAGTTACAGAGGTCTTAACAAAAATATATATTATGTATGATAAGACCTCTGCTAGAATGATAGGCAATGATAAAAAACAGTCTTTCTCTCTTCGCCATTCCCTCTGTTGTATTAATACAGGCATACAGCCATGGCCTATCCATTCTTTGATGTCAACGCTGTGGTGTACCCCTCGACGCGTGTGTACACCTTGATTTAATGACGTTTAGCCAAACTAAAGTACGAACTAGGAAAAATATTTATGAAACATCTTAACCGTAGATCGACGCGGTGTAATGAGAAAAAAATTATCGTTATATAGCAATATAGTTACTAGTTAGTCCCGCCGTATACAGGTGTTCCGCGTTATACGTTTGTAGGTCGATATTATTACGCGTTGCGTAAAATGACGTTATCAGTAGACTGTAAACGTTTATAAATTATAACGTTTGTTTTCTCGACTGTTCCGTTTTATATTTAATACGCACATATTGTGACTGGTATTGATCGATCTTGCGAAATGTGCTTTGCAGTTAGCGGTTTAGTCGACGTTTGACGTCTACAAAAATCTATAAATTCGCATTGGCACTCGTTTGCTGCTGGGATTTTGATAATCGTGTATACGAGACGGCCCCGTGTACGATTATAGAAGTTCACAAAAATTCGGTCTATTCACGTCTTTTTGTTTTTTTGGCATAGAAATTCGCGAGAACGTTTCGTGTTTAATAATATCATAATCATCGTAGTGAAAATGTTATTTAAGCAATAAGCTTACGGACCGTTTCGTTTCCAGAGGACTTCTTCCCCCTTTTATTTAATAAATTAATCGATTTTTGTTTTGGTATACTATAGCCGTAAGTATGTGAGTAAGTAAGTAAGCTTGGTGTTGTGTATAGTGTGTGCGAGCGCGTTAGTGTGTGTGTGCGTGTGCATGTTGGAGGACCGGCGGCCGAGACAGGGGACAGATGCGATCGCGTTCGGTCGCCGTCGCCTCTCCTAACAGCCGTCGTCATCGCCGCCGCCGCCGTATGTCGCCCCTGAAAATGTTTCGTCGATTATGACTACTATCCACGGGTGTTTCGACGACCTCTCCGATCTTGTCAGCATCGAATGCGTGTGTCATACACTCTCCTCCGGTGTAACAACCACCGGCGGGGGTTAGCGAGAGCGTAGAAATGACCGATTACCGTCTTTGAAAAATTATATTTATCATTGTTGTTTGCCTAAAAACGTCGTCGTCGACGAGTATTATCATTATTATATCATTCAGATGGTTCGTAAAACACCTTTTGGCATTGTAATACTCATAATATATATGTGTAATATGGTCGTGTTTGAGGGGAACGGTCGATTTCCGGTGCACCGGTTACCTCGGCCACATAATATTCACGTTGACATGAAACTATACGCTTAGGTGTACACTGTACATCATATCGCTCATGTGTGCGTCTCCCTCTCTCTGTGTGTTTTATGGCTACCCGGCGTTGTTACGCACTCATCGGTATACCGTGTCTCTTCGCATTGTGATGTTTGTAGGTTTTTTTGTATGTAGACAAGATAATATAATGTGTGTGTACTCAAGACCTTGAACTTGTGTTCACCCCAAAACTGTAGCATGCATAATCAAACAGGTATACTGCAGTGTGTCCGGTTATTTTTTATTTTGTTCGTTTGTTTTCTAATAAATATAATATATTCCGCCGGCGATGTGTCGTCCGTCTTTGGTGCGTCGTACGAGTATAATATTATAGTTAATTGTATTTGCCATTTGGAGACGCGTTTTCACCGTCGGGTTTGGACGACAAGTTTATTTGGAATGGGTCACTAGTTTTTGAATTCGTCAAATTTCACTCCCCTACCTCCATAGTACTTAAAATGTCTTAGTAAAAAAAAAATTTGATAACCTTAAACATTTTTAAGAAATTTTCAATAATCCATAGTTTCACCAGTATTTTTTTATAGAATATTTCAGAACATGACTAACTATATAAATAAAAAAACCAACGCTTAAAATAGTAACGATTCGTCTGCCGTGAAGTCTCCGAGAATAGCGCGCGTACGTGTGTCTATGGTGATAAATGAGTAGTTGTGTATATTATTACATATATATATCTATTGCTGTTATCTTATTGAAGGCCGTTATCGATAATCCGGACAAGGTTAAAAGTCGCACGCGCTACAAAAGAGTGTATACAATTCTGTGTCACTATAAGTGCATATAATACAATATTTATGTACAAAGTGATCTTTGATCCGGACGAGAGGAATAAAAATTGAAAAGGAAAACGGCTCTCTTTGGTGTCGGTTTGTGTAGGTCTAGAGAAGAGAGAGATCTGTGTGGTACATGCGGTGCTCGAGTTTGATTAATGGTCGTCAATACGGACATAAATAAATTAAAAACCTAAGAAGATAAGCGATATCCGTTGATGTGTTGGAAAATACTTACGAGAAATACAGTCTACAGCAGCGTGGCACACGTAGCTCTCATTTGTTCACGAATGATTTAAAATACATACAATAATGCGAAATTTATGATAGGTTCGACGTTATCGCCCGTATTTTTTCGAATCTTTATGGTAGCGATTAATAAATATTATTATTTATTTGGCCTTTTAAACGACGTTCCATATCTTTAATAATCTCTCGAGTGACACCCACTGATTACGCTGGCAGATGTGTTATCCGAAACGAATGATGGTCGTTGGTGGTCGAACGGCGTTGTGCGTACACAGTCCACACGTCTTGCCCGGTAACGTCATCAGCAGCTGATTACAGCAATTTAATATGTTGTAACGTGCGGTGGATGGACTTTGTGTTCGACGACAATGTAATATTATAATGTACTCGAAAACAAATATTTTATCAATTTTTTTTTTCCGAAAATTCTATCGATGCCGGTGGTTTTTACCATGACGCGTATGTGTCGCGACTCTCGAAACATACGTCGAATGTGTAATATGCGTCTAGATGTTTGTTTTAGCGTAAGACACGTCGCATACCTAAATAATTGTCGTCCTTGGAGTGAATGCTTTGCGCACTAGTCAAGCCTCGCGGACAGCTTATAATAACGAATGCGTTATAATAATAACAGTCAATATTGTAATATAATATGTCTTATAGTTATGATGTTAAATACATTTCTAAAGCTCGTAAACCATAATAATCGTCGATCGAGCGCAGCTTTTAAAAACCAGTCTTTTTTGCCCCTCCTCTCGGCCATCGTCGTCTTCAACCGTATTCGTGCATCGACAAATTATTATTATTATTATTATTATGTGTTACAAAATATTTTTACAATAATCATCGGCGCAATATTTTGCGTCCGCGAAAAAATATGGTTCCAATAAAAAGCATCGAGTATTTTTAAACACTACTACTCCGTGCATTTATTATATACTGGCAACCGTGTCACATACAGTATACACACACACGCGCGCGAGCGTATTGTGACCCTGGGTCTGAGATCGCGAGCGATCCTTGGAATTTTACCTTCCAATAATACGTCGTTGTCCGAGCGAAGCTCATCAAACAGCAGACACACACACACACACACACACACACTCGCATTCCTCTTCATTGCGGGTCGTTTATTATTTATTATTATATTATTTTTTCTTCTTTTATTACTCATTCATTTAATTGATCTCATCGTGTGTGTGTTTGCGTGCGCCGCGCCGGACGTTTGAGAAACTAGAGCTCTTCTTAAAAAAAGAAAAAATTTCATGCTCTTTACATAATAACACACATCATATATAATATTAAATACCATATACGTAACAATAATAATATAATGCTCCGGTGGTGGTGGGTGTCGTGTAGTGGTCGCGAACAAAAAAAAAAAAATCGTCTTGTACGCACGCACGTAATATTATCATCATCGTAATAATACGTACGGCGGTGGGCACAGTCGTCGCGTCCGGACCACCTGCGCGCGCGACCGGAGAATATTACCGCACCATAATATCGTACGATATTGTTATATTATTATTATATTTTTCAATACGAAAATATTGTATGATATAATATTATCGTGTACGCATAACGGCCGGCGTTGTCTGCGATACACGCCGCTCGCACGTGCACGGTCATCGGGTTCGCGGCCCGCGGTAACACTGTACGAATAGCGCTCGTGCCTCGCCGCAGTGCAGGCACAGTTTTGTTTTTTGGATCGGTATTATATACCCTCCGCGCGTTCGGCTCGCTCCATCACTCTCTCTCCGACCGTCCGTCACTCTGCCGACGCTATTACACGCGGGCACCAGACTACACACACACGCAACTGTCTACTTCTTTGCGTAACCCCTCCACGGCTGCCGTGTCCGCTTCGGTATAGCGCGCGTACGATTTATTATTATTATTACTATTATACATAATAATATGTGGCGTGTGTGTGTGTGTACACCGTCACATAATGTAATATTGTTCCAGTGGTTCTCAACTGTACGGCGCTATTTATAAACTCCCTCATCGTACCTATTTATTTACAACCCCGAATGCACGCCACCCTCTTTCTATGACGACGAACACCATCGTTGTGGGTATGTGCGACGCTCGGGTTTCTATGATTTTTCGGCTTTCTCAGTCTCCCTCGTCAATAGACTCTGGCTGGAGTCGCGTTTCGGAAATGAGTACACGATCGTCGTGTATAGTTGTATGCCGTACTGCGCTCTCGTGTCGTATCGGTTGTGCAGTAGGTAGGCAGAGCGTCGCGGTGTATATAATATTATAATATGTGTACTTGGGAGTCGATCGCGCCAGCCGATTGTTCGTAATCGTAATAATATGTGCCACAGGATGTGCGTCGATGTTGTTGCCGCCGCACTCCTCCTGTACACGATGCGGCTTGTCCACACACTCACACACACATACGCCATCGCTTCCGTAGTGTACACCGGTGTGGTATGTCCTTTTCGCTGCACCGGTGGCATTGGTTGTGATGGCGGCGGGAGTGGGGAGGGTCAAATTGTGTACCTTCTCACCTCTCTCACTTGTTGGTGTTCATTGGTCAATGTTTTACGGGTCAAACACCTGCTTTTTTTTCATCCGTCCGTCTCTCTTATGCTCTCCTCTCTCTGCCCGCTATTATACTCCCTCGCCGTCGCTTTGTCGTCGTCGTGTATTCTCCTCCATCTCTTAAGCATCGTCACCGGATGAGAATCTCTCTTCACCGTTGCAGTGAACGCCATACCACGGTGGCAGAGGGAGAAGACTGGCGGGGACGAACCACATATTATACGCGGGCGCGCGCACATTACAATGCGTGCAGCTTCAATATTATTGTCTCGTCTGGCCCGTGCGAGACTGCCCCGGCGGCAAAAGAATCCCGCGAGCTCTCTGTCCCTCCTTACTTACCTACGTCGTCAAAAATTCCACCGGTAATAATGAGACAAAAATACATCTCATATAAAAAATTGATTTCGTTCTTTTCGTTCGATTTTTGCTCGTATCCTCGATAGTTCACAATATTATATAAACACCATATATTATCGTTATGCCGTCGCAGATAAGTGCCTTATGCGAAAACGTATCACCAACGACAATGGCCAGAACGCGAGCGTTGTTCAATTATGACATAGAGACCCGTTTTCGTTACCCGATTGGGGACTGTAGTCAATGCAATCTTTCTTCATCGCGCAATTGTCGCCTCTTTTGGACGTTTCTATTTTATTTTTTTTATGGTCTCCACTTCGTCGGTGTACTTATATACTTTACTTCTTTGAAGGTGATGATGACGAGATTTAAATAGAAAGAAATTGCTCGTTTTCAGGTTTTACGGTGTGTGTGTATCGCCACCGTAGTTGTGGTGTTATTATTACAACAAAATCCGACACACTCTTTCATAGTTTTGTGTTCTCGTAAACACGGATTGTTGCCAGCAACCGGCCCAGATCGATAATAATATTATCGTTGGCGTCATTAGTCTTATCGGTTTTTTTTTCACAAAAATGTATAGTGATTTATTTTTATAGTGATCCTTGAAACGGATTCACAAGAGTAGGATGCTTACTTGCCGCAGCCGCTGCTCTTCCTCCTCATCACGACCCGTCGGCGGATACCCCCCGTCCCTGGTGTGTGTAATCTAATCGGAAACGTAAACGTGACTTCGACAAAGAAAAATGTTGTCACCGTTGTCTTATCAGCTATACATATATATTATCTATGCGGTGTGTGTGTGTGTGTGTTTGTGGAGATCCATAAATTAAATTGTTGGTTTGTTTGATGATAATAATGCACGGTTTGGAAGGGGAAATGATGTGAACTCTGTGACGAATACTGAGGTTGTAATGGTTATTTCGTATATTTATATTATGTAATACTACAAGATGTGTTTCGAATTCATTTTGACCTAACAAATTTAAATTTCTAAAAGATGTCGAGTATTAGAAAATAATATCTTTAAAAAGAATCCAAAATAAATGAGTTTCCTTCGGAGCGGGAATGTAGGTAAAATCTCTTTTTAACGTTTAGAAAAAATATATTCAATGTTTTTATTACATTTATTATGCAAATATTTTATTTCCTATCGATGAGTATGGTATGTAATTGGATTTTAAAGTTTATTCGACTAGAGACGTAGATTTGTATTTCATAAAATCTAAATATTTTTTTCGTTGAACATTAATTTTTCGATGTTGTCATTTTTTAAATCAAATTGGTAAAAATAGATTCTACTTAACAAAAATCATTTAACGCTCGGTTGGTGATCAATTGCGTGAAAAAAATATTTATATTTTATAATATATTTCACCGTTATACCTACAAGGAATTTGTTTTTAGAATGACAAATTTTCAATAATCCGTATAAAATCAAAATGTTTTGACTATATAGGTTATATTATGGACATTATTCAAACAAAATAAATTTAAAAAAAACCCCTTTTTCAAGAAAAAAAATTGTTTTTATCCTATTACGCCGTATGAATGCTTAACCAAAAATTATTCGTAGATAGGTGAATCGTACTCATTTTAAGCTCCACTATTTAGACCATTAAAGTTTGGATTGAATCTTGGTTTACTAACGTGTTAATATTAATTAATAAACATTTAAGAAATATTAATTAACAATATAAAATGTAATATAATATTTCTTTAAAATTTTTAATTGAATGTGTAAGTAAAATTAAATTAATATTTCGGTGAATTTTAGACTGAACTTTGTCTCGTTTTTGCGTCTTAAATCTTCAATAAAATTTATTTTGATTAAAATAAATAATATTTATTAGTACCTAATAAATAACAGTTTTAATTTTAGAATATTAATTTCAACTGTATAATAAACCATTTAGGTATATTCTTATATGATTTTATTATCACGAAATGTTTTTTTTTTTATTAAATTGAATATGTTTAATCGTTTTATAGTTTATTGAATTATTTGAACTCTACGAAAAAATATATATGAAATGCATCTTATGAGATAGTGGGATAGTAGGTACAAAAAAAAATTTAACTTTGCGTAGAGCTGCGTCTAAACGAATCCACCTAATGCAGTTGTAGGACATGATAAACAAGTAGGTGATAGAGTATTTATAAGTAAAAATTATTTTAAATATATGTGGACGGACGACGAGTCTTCATATTTCGTTGGTGATAAACTAATTTTCCGTATGGATTGTTTCTAGAAAGGCTATCACTATTATTATTAACGGTGTAGTATTAACGGATGTATAGCACTTAAAGAACAGTTGTTTTCGGAGAAAGCAAAACTGAATAGTTGCCCGGAACAGACCTCTGATACTAAAAATTAATTTTCACGATTTCATAGGTATATATAATAATGATATGTACCTATATATTTTTTTAATCTTATAAATTATAATTATCACATTTTAACGCAACTACGTTACGCATTTTTTGTAGGTAACGTGATCGTTAATTTCTGTTATATTTTTAACCAATATTGTTTTATATTAATATTGGTTTCAACAGAGGTTAGAATAATTTATAGCGATCGTATTTTGCAATGTGTATTTTAATATTTTATTATATAACATCGTTATAATAATTGCGTTAGTCTTTTTCGAACATTTATCAGTATTCAATGCGTTTCCGACGATTTCCACGGGGCCGGCGTATCACATGTATATATATAAACATATTTGCGCGGCGATAACGGTGTTTCGCGATGATGCCGCCGCCGCCGCGAAGTTGTTTGCCGAACGATCGTCGTTGTTGTGTTATAGTCCCGATGACGTCGCGTGCGTCGCTGCCGTCATCGTGCGCGTAAAGCGGGCGATCGCATTCGAGAATAAATAAATAACAATAACTAGGTATTACTACTATTATTCGACTCGGATCGAATCGAAAATGGTTTTTAATTTTATTTTTCCCATCCAATGTTTGTCAGTGGGTCGCGTTAACCGCTGCATTACACATTGAGATGAATATAAATATAATTATAATTATAATAATTAGGGCACAGGACTTCTAGCGTTTGCTAAACTGTAATTTTATGTTGCATATTTTTGCATTTTTTTTTTTTTTTGAATTTTGAGGCATATTTATTTATTTTTTTAGCTATTTCTGCACATTCTCTTTTTTATAACGTTAATCAATACGACAATCAGTTATTTTTATATTATTCGAGTGTACGTACATGTAGGTACCGATGTAGGTATTGTCCGTGTCTCATTTGACGTTCTGAATTTCAATGCTTATTTTCGTTATTAATTAGGTACGGCACTAGAAAACAATTTTTGGTGCTTACTTTTATAGTCTTTGTTATGGATTTAAGTGCATAAAGTGCTCTCGTATTTTGTACTTTGTAAGGGCTATACTATATTCTCTGCCCTAATGTAACAATAATAATGTGTAATAACAATACGCATGTTCAAGCACAGAAGAGTAACTATAGCACAGGTCGTTCGTATCCCACGCCCTGGGCGCATTACAGGTATATCGAAACGATCCACAACATTCGAAGTCTGTCGATTTACGTCATACTCAAACCTTCGTCGTCGGGTTGATGAAATACGCAGACGACGAATTAATAATTATACTATACCTGCGTCTCTGGTATGCGGCTGTCGTACGGCCGTACGGGTAAACAACAAAACACGACGGAGACGGTCGGTCGAAATGTTTCTGTTCTCCTCCGTCGGTGTGTGTGTGTGTGTGGTTTTACCGTGTAATATGAAATAATAGTATAATATCATATAGGTGTACCCTCTTCGGACTTTGGTGGTGAAGAGAGGTGTACTATATAATATCTGCGTGTGTGTGTGTGTGTGTATTCCCTTTGTCGTCGTTATAATATATTATTATGCGTACGGGTGCGCGCGCGTGTGTGTGTTATTATTATTATTATTATTATTATTATTATTATTATTATTATATATTATAGTCGTATATTATGGCGCGCGTACTGTACCCGTAGTAGTATTGTGTGCGTGCGTGCGCGCGCGGCGCTCTCTCCGTGTATTACACGCCGACGGGAAGGGGACCGTCGCCGACATACAGAGCGATCGTGAGAGCTGTACCCGCGTCGTCGTCGGCAGCACTCTGTGTGTGCACACATATTATTCTCGTTAATAGGTGGGGGTCAAAGGGTGCCAATATTGAATATCCGCAGCTGCAGCTCGCTCTCCGCCGCACATCCCCTTCAATGTAATACAATAACGCGGCGTTCGTTTTTATTGTTATTCGTCACCGCCATCGTTTTCTGTCCGTCCGTCCGTCCGTCCGTCTGCGTGTGCAGCGTGCACCGTGCATTCAACAAGCCCTCGTAATAGCAATATGAAATTTCTAGAAGAAGGAATAATAATGTTACGATTGCCTAAATAACAAACATCCACTAGACGGCAGGTGCCACTAGCCGAGGATGTGATGTTCTGATTTCCTCGTTTTTAATAGCCGCTAAAAAAAGATTAATTCCGTTTTTTCCCCCGCCGTAGTGTAACGTTTCGCCGAATTTCGATTAGAAACAATTTAATAGTATCATAATATTATAAATATTGTGGCGTAAATATGTACACAAGTGTGCGCGCATAATATAAATTACTATGGATTTAAAAAATGAAATGAAATTACGTTGCGCGCCGCGGCCGAGGTTGCGACACACTCATAACATTATACACGAAACTGTATGACGATCGCGGCACGCGGGGGTGGTGGGGAAGTGTCGCAACTGTGTTTAAACAGTCCGAGGTTAAAAGACAATAACTGCACGGTGTTTGGAAGAGAAAATAACGAATTTTGTAACTTTGTGTCCGATTCTCGTTCAAATAAAAAAATAATATAATAATAACATATAAAGTTATATAGGACTTAAATAAGTATGAGTCGGAATGATGGCTTCGAGGCAGGAAAAAAGAATATTGTCGTTTGACTTCGAGCGGAAAACAATTAATATTACGTGGTCGTACATATTGTTGTGCTTGTATTTAAATGTTCATGATTGGCCAATCCGTGGTAGCTGTTATAGGTACCCGTTTGAGAGATACAATTATTGTGTTAACCTTTGTACTTGTCTGTATAATGTATATAATACATTTTCGAACGCGCTCTCCCCTCACTGTTGAACGCAAAAAGCCACTCGGTGGCGCGGCGGCGGTCCCTCTCGATGATACCTACTTTACCAGTATAGTAGTGTACTTACTATCCCCGTTCTCGTCATCCCCACAAATATAATATTATCAAGTGGTATCGTTTAATTGTAAATTTCGCTCACACTATACTACAATAGTTGACGATTTATTTTTATATACACGAAAACTGCGAAAATTTCCATAAAGAGTATCTTATGTGTGTGTATACCTACTGAGTTTTAAGTGTTTTAACACTAATCAAGTGTTACTATTTAAGGAACGTTTTTTTCTATCGTAACTCGATTATTATTATGTAGTATAGATACGTATTGGCGTGGAAAACAACATGCGCGGGAGTATAAAACAATTATTTTAAAACGTATATAGAAACATTAAGAATGTTATAGAGGATTAAAAGTAGCCTCGGTAAATCCCCTTTAGCTCTTAAGATTTAAATTTCGGTCTGATACGGGCGGTTTTCTATAAGTAATATAATGTAATCGATACTACATGCAAATTATGTTTAGGAAACTTTATCGATATATAACGTTCAGTCGTAGTTTCAAAAAATAAACTGGCATCAGTTCTCATTTTTACTTAGACTAGACGGCAAGGAACGAAGCTTTTTTTATATAAACATTTATGCATTAGATAAACAGCGTGTACGAAAATATAATCCCGCGAAAATTGCAAAACGCTAATAATAATCGCTGACCAATATGATTGTAAATACCTATATATATATAATGATATTCTCGGACACCAAGTTTCGTATCGCGTATTAATAAATTATTTAAATATCTTAATATGGACTAAAATTGTTTAAGGATTTCCGCAGATGCAGTTGGTTAGGTATTATTATTATTATTATTATTATTATTATTATTTACCCATTTATAATTAAATAATATTAATTTTTAAATCTTGATTCTTGAATAATGTGATATGTAAATATACTACGATATTATTCGCATAATCGTATCAGATCTTAGCGACCAGAAATAAGTTAACGGTATATAGGTATCTACTAAGAAATTTATATCGTCTCGTATGCACATTGAGCATATTGCGCAGGTACCTTTCTCCTGTGTTAATCTTAATCCCATTTCTATTTATCGCCGACGTTGCTGCTGCTGCCTCTGTTACCGTTGTAGGTTTATTTTTTTTAGTTTAGACTAGTCGAATATTATACCTATTTACTAGTTATTTGATATTGTTATCATGTTTAATGTTTTTTTCAATCATATTTCATCAAGAATTTTTTTATTTGTATATTAATATTTCTATTAAAATATCCTTTATAGGTTTATAATTTAGATTTAAAAAATTCACTTTTCATTTTTACATTATTAACCAATTGAAATTATTTAATTTTAGGAAAATTGTAATGTCTGTACTTATAGTATAAATTGTCTTAGTAACAGTATTATATATTGAGAAAACAGAAATTCAAAAGTCAAATCTATTCAAAAGTTTCGCTAGTATATTTTTGCTTTTAAATTTCTGTACACCCACCAATTCGATTAGCATTTAGCAGACACCTATTTTATATTTCAAATTTGATATTCGTATAGCATGATTCGAATTACACATAACTGGTCAATACCATTTGGAAAACAAATATACCCAAGGTAGTCAAAATGTCAAATAACATTGACGCCTTTACGTACAATAATCTCTATAATAATTGTATAGTATTGTGCGAATATCGACATTTTTAGAATAATGTTTCAATGCTTATCACTGCGGTTTTATGTTACAATCTAGTAGGTAATATTTTTCGTGTGGTGTATTTAGTTCAAGTAAACTTGAATAAACATTAATTTGATGAACGATGTTACTATGGTGAAATTAACTTTCCCACCGAAACCATTTTCTTCGGATTCTCTTCTTTTACCCTTTTATTTCAATTTGTTCATTTCATTTCATTTTATTTTTTCCTTATTGTAATGATGGTCAATTAATTTCAAATACTGTCATGAACAGCACTTGCCAAGACTTTTAATTTTATATCACCCGAATAGAAAGAAGTTTCGTCGTAGGCAATTAAAGAAATGACAATTCTAAAGAATATCCATTTATAACCAAATGGCTCATTATAATATTAATATAACATCATAGTGTACGTTGAGTGAATATATTTTTTATTAACGTTCTCTTATGGTATAGACTTGAGTTATGTTGTTTTAAAATGATTTAGTCTGCGGGTATAACATTATAATATTAACTATTAGACAGCCGCTCATCAGGCAAAAGTATGTGTTACTTGATTTGTTACATTTTGTCAATGAATAAATGTTTTATTTTTATTAATCTATAGCTGCATTTACGTAATTAAATCCAATATTTTTTTCTCTTTTTGATAAGAAAGTTTAGTTTTATAATTTAGTATATGTTTCGATGTTATTGGCCCCTATTTTTTTTTTATAATTTGTAAATTATTTTTTATATTGATTTTTTTTTTCGTTTAAAATATTTCAATCGCGTCCACTTATCGCGTCATTGGGACGACGTACATGTGTGATCTCCCGGTGTAGGCGGGTGCTATAAATATAATACTGGGCAGTGAAGTCCGCGCATTGTGTGTGAAGTTGCTTTGTTTAAGCTATAGCTCGTCAAGAAATCAGAATAGAAAAATAAGCCATGGACGATAATAATCATAATTTTGAACGACGGAAAAATATCCTGATTACGCGCGTGTGGAATAAAACAATGAACAAAATTGATAAAGACCCGTTTTTCGACTAGAAACGTCAAATTTCTCTGGTTTCTTTTTTCGTCATTAATCTATGCTCCTATTCCCTATAATGTCATCAATTGATTTCGACTTTTATCGTAGTGTTTTTATGTGGAAGTTTCACGGTCGTGCAAAAGCAAACCGATGCCTAGTGCGCCAGCGTGTCCTCTCCCTGACGCAGTCTCCATTGCCCGACGCCGTCGTTGAATGAGTGGCGGCGGCGGCGGCGGCGTCAATATGCGTAATTGGACGGCGCGCCGTGTAGGCAACAGTTACGGTCGGTCCGGCGGCGGGGTGGTTGTCTCGGCAGCGATATGTGGCGTCGCGTGGGGGTAGTGGTGACGGCGTTGGTAACTGCGGTGGGTAGTGGTGGTGCGGCGCGGTGGTTATAGGAGACGTCGACACACAGCCGATGCGCACAAGACGCTTGCGCTGTCCCGCGAGAAACGTCGACGACGACGACGCCGGACGGACGGACCACATGACGCCACACGTGTGGTGCCGCGTGTATGAACTGTAAGGCACGCGTCGTTTTTTAAACTTGAAATGGAATTTCCGCGAAAACATGTTTGATAAAAACCCATCAGAGCACCAATGGATAATGGCGTCTCCGTCGCGTAATCGTGTGTTGTTCAACACTATATAAATATTTGGTACATACTAGTAGACGGATATCGATCCCCCGAGACCGGACAAAATATTGATAAACCGTGCGTGCGGATACGTGGATCGTTTTTGGTCTTTTGATCGATGTAAGATCGCGTTTCAATCGCTGACGGGGAATGGTGGGGGACTCTGCAGTTATTGCGGGAGACGGGAAATTAAAGTCGTTTCGATATTCGTTGTAACAAAATATTGTACACGTGAACGGGATTTCGCCCCGTCAGGCCTACACACACACACACACATATATATATATATAATATATATGCACACGCGCGGTCGCTCGCGGGGTGAGTGGGGTTGGACGAACGGACGGACGACGGCGACGACGCCACCGCCGCCGTATATACATAAAGACGGAAAGCTCCGCCGCCTCCGTCGACCGGTATTGATTAACCCTCTGCTCGGCGTTACTATGTATATGTACATAATATAGTATATATATATATTTTATATAAACATACGTATTTTTATATACATATATATATATATATATATATATATATACTTATATATGGTATATGGTGGTGTGTGTGTCATTCGCGACGGCTATTACACATGCTGAACGTGTATTAAAACAGTGTTATGATATTATTATATACACGCTAGAAATAAAAAAACGAACCTTCCAGCGAGGTAACGGTCATACTTAGCGTGTATGTGTGTCCGAATGAATATGCGAATTCTTACCGTGTATGACCTACTTATGTTTTCGATAAAAAAATAATATATATTATATTCAAGTATATGCAACTGTGTGTAAGTAAGATAGACTTAACCAGAATTATCAGGTATATAATATGTAAGTACCCGCTAATTCTGATCAGGTCTTTTCCGACACAACTGACTGTACCGCGGTTTGTTGAAAACCATTCCTAGCGCCGAAAAATGTTTGCGCGCAAAAAAATTCCCGCCAAAGTTGTGATCGATTTATTAAGGCACACTCCGTTTAATCGACAATGTAATTTAATTTTCACATACGCGTACTATAAATATTTGAATACGCTTCAAATTATTCCTCATTCCCAAATGATAGTATTTTCGTATATTATATCTAACAAAAGCAAAATTATAGAATTTCTTTGTTTTATCAGGATTTTTCGCGTCTTGTAATTCTCGGTTAGAGATATGAGGGCAACCGTAAGAAATTGACTTACTAAAAAAAAAATTGTATGCAAGCGACGGCTACCGCCGCCACTACCGCCGCCTCACTGTCCCGGTGCAGGTTGATGACCGTTTAACAGCTCTGGTGCTACCGGTACGCTATTAGTATAACTATAAGACAATCGTCCTCTGGTGTGTTTGCCCAGTAATTCAATAATGTCTATCCAAACATAGTTAACGAGTGGTTAAACGAGTGACGGAAAAAAAAAAATTTAACATTTACTGCACTATAGAATAATATGACGTGTTCAAAATGTGAGCCAAGTGTTATGTCTGGTATACCTAACTGTTGTGTACGATAGTGTCCATTTGCCACACAGGCGTTTCGACATTCGACTGAAACACTATATACCTATACCTAATAACATTGTGTATATATGATTGCGCGGGAACAGTACCTAGGCAAGTGACAAAAAGTAGGCCAACATTCTTTGGTGTTTTGCATAACTCGCCTCTATCATTAATTAAATCTCGCTCTTCGTTCACAATATAAATGTATATGTATTTAAATATAAATATCTCTACGACTAAAACATTTCGATGGATTAATTACGGGTCTTAGGTTTTGTATATTATATGCATATGTAATTACTAAATTCGTATAGAGAACGATACGTCGTCGTCTTCACTCCCCCGACGACGACCAAAACGTTCGTTCTCGGTGAAAGTAGTATTATTACGCTATAATAGTATAATAGAATAATAGTTATATATGTCCTTTGTGTCACGTTCCGGAACTGCCAAATAACAAGAAAAAACTTTCGAACTTTTATCACCGTATATACACTATGTTTTCTGAACAATACGCGTGCGTTCGCTCGCGCACACACACACACACACACACACACACATTTTGTGTAATATATCTGAGCTGTAAATTGTAATCGGTTTTTAAATTATTTTTTTTTACATTTTCAGAAATTCGGCACCAAGAGACCTTCCAGTGAAGACATGGATGGGTCGGACGGCGTATACCATGATGGTATGCCAGCGCCGCCCAAGTGCGTACCCATTCCGCCGTGCGGTAACAACGGAGTCGGTGGCGGCCCTCAGCAGCAACAACAACAGCAACAACAACAGCAGCAACAACAACAGCAGCAGCAACAACAACAACAACAACAACAGTCTCCCCATGCCAA
This sequence comes from Nasonovia ribisnigri, assembly GCA_027563435.1. Taxonomy (NCBI): domain Eukaryota; kingdom Metazoa; phylum Arthropoda; class Insecta; order Hemiptera; family Aphididae; genus Nasonovia; species Nasonovia ribisnigri. The sequence continues at coordinate 134,484 of JANEHU010000687.1, read as the reverse complement.
AAACGACGCGAGTAATAATGCAAAGTTCAGCGTGAAAATCGTGCAGGAACTTGAGTTTAGCACCAGCGAACACCAGCATAATGCTCAGATCTCCACCAACCTGACGCTGACGTCGGTCAATACGTCAGTACAAAGCGATGTTACCACGAAACAGTCGACAGGCGGGGGCCCTGGTGCGGGTGGCGGTACGGTGCCCACTGCGTCTGGCGGCGGTGGGATTCCACCTGGAAGTGCAGCGGGGGCGGCCGGCCCACCGTCTGACCACACGATGCACGAGTGCAAGCAGGAGCAACCGGACCTGATGGACTTCCCGGGTGATGGTGACCTAAACGACCTGTCGTTCATCAACAACGACACCAACGAACCCATATTGGCCGTCGACACGGACACGCTGACCGAGATCATATCGGATCTTAACAGCGAGGGCATCACGCCGGCCGACTTCAACCAGGTGGATCTGTGTGACAAACGGCCCATAAAGACAGAACCCGATGCCAGGTGCACGCCACCGGTTAAGTCGCCGTATGACCAACACCATCAGCAGCAGCAGCAGCAACAGGTACACCAACAGCAGCAACATCAACAACAGCAGCAGCAGCAGCAACACCAGCAGCAGCAACAGCGAGGTGGCGGCGGTGGAAACAATAATTATTCGAATTGCGTGGCCGCCGAGACGCTAAAACAGTTGGCTGAACAGCACAACAACCAGCAGCAGAGGCCTGACAAGTGTGGTTACGATTTCCCTTACCAATCACCCGGTTCCGTGCCTGACTTTATACACTCTCCCAGCACTCCCGTAAGCACTCCTAACCCGAACGGTTACAACATGATGTCACCCGTTAACTCCATGTACCACCAGCAGCAACAACAGCAGGAAAAGCAACAACAAGAGAACAACAACTATTATCATCCTCAAGAGCCACCCAAGCCGAGGATGAAGCAACAACAGCAGCAGCAACCACAACAGCAACAGCAACCGACGGTGGCGTCGCAGCGACAACAGAAACAACAGTTGCCACCGCCGCCCACGTCCCAACAACAGCAACAGCAACCCCTCCAGTCGCCCCAGTCCCGATACAACCAGTATAACGGACATGGAAGTCCTCAGTATCCTGTGTCAGCGGCTCGCAGGATAACACCTTCACCGGGCGCAGCTTCGGCTGGCGTCCTGTCCCCGCAGCAGCCCAACGCCGCCAGTCCAGACGTAGTGACTAGCTCGTTCCAAATGTCCCAATCCCAACAAGTTCACGTCAGTCAACAAGGCCAACAACAGGTAATTAACTGTCGTCAGAATTATGGATAATTAATAATGATGATTCCGCATGGCGTGGTGTCTGTCATAAAAATGTACCTACAATATGGCAAATTTGTGTTCGGCAGTTTCATTTTCGAACAATAAGCTTTAATAATATAGCGATTAACCTCTTATCAAACTCAAAGGTAGAAACATTATCTGTGTTTTCTCGTGACGTTTTCACGTAGTTTTAGTTTTTAAGCGAGTTATGAGAATTTTAAAATATTGTAATATTTTACATACTCGTAACACACTTAAAAATTACAACATCATAAAAACCCCTGAGAAAACACACCTTTGGGTTTGATAATAGGCCAATTCTTAGTTCTATTTTAAAGGTTTTTACAGTTGGAACTGTTGAACACAAGGTTTCTAAGACGGAGACAACACTATGTGGGTGTGGCAATCATTTTTTCAGCGATATTTTCTTAATATTATAATATTTTTCGACGTTATTATTTCGGTTTGTCAATTTTGCATCGGCCTTGGGTCCAGTCTACCAATTTTTGTTAAAAAAAAACTACGACCGTCGGCGAACTCTTTAATGTGGTGTAAACCATAATAATGTGATACTTCTGTAGTTCTGTCCACAACGAAAACGATTAAGATCATATTGTCGCCGTCGTATAATTCTATTAGGTATATACTTTTCGTTCGAGTGGTGGTCCATGTGTAGTGTGTACATTATATAATATTGTTTTGTTCGTGTACGGTGTGTTGTGCTGTGTTATCCACTCGAAAGTCATATTATTATCGATATAACATCGCGGAGGTTCGAGTGGGCGAAGCGTTGTGTGTATTCGTCGTATACCTCTTCAATCCGCACGCGTTTCTCTCTTTTCGCCTCTCTCCGATCCTGTCGTACACACATCTCACTCCGGAGCTGACCATAATATATTCCATAATGTTTTCCAAAGTTTATTGGTGTACGCGCGTGTTATGTATCTCGGGCACACGAGGCGACGTCGTCGCGTACGGCGAATCTCATGCGATGTTATTCGTGTGTACGCTATGTGGTTTGTGTGTATTATTTTGTTCTTCTAGTCCACTTCCTGTGTCGGCTTTCTCCTCTCGGATGAAGTAACAGCAGTTATTCAACGGGAGAGAGAGAAAAAAATAGTTCACGTTTCGGCCGTGCTAATGTCTAATCGCATCGATGTCGCCGTCATCGTGACTTCGGCACTGGCGACGGAAGGAGAACGTATAGTGTTGCGATGGGAAGGGGCACTCGGCAACACGGTACTTCGTTTTCTCTCTCTCTCCCGTTGCACCACCACGCTCTTTATATTCTCTCGTTCGATTAGGATTATTATTATTAGCTTAATTATTTTGGCCTAAATAGTTTGGACGTTAAAAAATGAATATTACTAAAGAAGAAAACCTCTGGTCCGCCTTGTCGCCGACACGTGTGTGCGTTATAAGCCTATCAAAACCCAGTTTAACACGCGTATGTACCACGTATAGAGGACAAGCCTCGCGCGGGGGCCGTGTCCGTGTGCGTAATGGTTTTTTAATTAAATCCAAGTGTCATCCTATATAGTGGCGGCGGCGGCGGGTGTACGTGTGTGTTGGCAACAGTGTAATATTTGTAACGCGCGCGTCATTATGCGCTCGCGGTGTATACGCGCGCGGGTACCGTCACTGCCATCACCACCAGTCGCCACCACCGCGGCCGCCTCCACCACAACCACCACCACCACCTCCACAGCCGTCGATGGCTTATTATGCAAGACAATGTCGACTTCCTGCATTTATTTATTATAATAACGCGACTACCATTTGCTGTTGCGTTCAGGAATGAAAAATAATTATACACGCGATTAAAAACAATAATTTTATAAAACTGTCGGTCGAAAATCGTCGTTCCTACCTTTAACGCCGAGACACCGCTCGTTCGTTGACATAAATTAACAGCGACATTCAAGGATAATAATTATCCGGCGGAATATCGAAACCCATACACATGTTTTTTTTTATTTTTTTTTCCATCTTTTATTAATTCCCACAGGTGTGCAATACAAAAACAAATAATTTTCTTCTATTCCTGTCCTTGATTTGGTGTGGCGATCGGTTCCATTAAAAAAAGCGCGCGTGCGTTTTGGATCGAAAACCCATTATTAAGGACCTGGTGGTGGTGTTTCGCCGCCGTTCGCTCTCCTTTGTCGCCTCTCGCCGTTATACCATTTATTGTTGCTGGTGCCCGCGTTCACGTGGAAACAAACCGGAAACATTTCTTTCGATTTTTTCCCCTTACATAACATACACTATTATATTGTTGTCTTTCGCCCAATGATTATTGCAATTTGCAGTATTCGGTCGTTGTGTATTATAATAGTAATAACATAATAGGTAATCAAATATATTGTTATATTTTATTGTATTTTCTTATTTCGAACGCCGTGCATCTAGGTTAGACCCTGATATTATATCGTACACATAATATAATACAATTATTGTTTTTGTCGGGTAATAAATAATAATCACTGAAACAAATAACAATATTGTTTCAGTAATAGCGTTTACGTACGTGATACGTGGCGTAATTTAGAGCGTTGTTATTATTAGTCTTCCTTTTATTTTTAATAACGCACACATAGCATACGATTAGTTTAAAATGAAAACTAATTATAAGAGGACCATTAAACCTCGCCCCGTTCAATTATTTACGGACGAATGGTAAACTTCTATTAGGTACACCAAAAAAACGTTTGACACTGTTATCCTTGTGTGTTTCAACAAGACATTGTTGTGGTTCAAAACTATTGAAATTTAAATAAAGTTTAGACAATTGGTACATTGTAGATTTTTTTTTAGCTGGTCAACGAAATTGTGATAGTGTGGCTATTGGTTATCATATTTTGGTTTCGTTTTCAAGTTCTTATTTTTGAAATTATGTTCAATAGCTGTTCATCGAGACTCGCAAAATCAACATTAAGTGATGTGTGTTAAAAATGGAATTCTTCATTCCAATCGTTGATCCAAACGTTCGTGTATAAATTACATTAATGATTTTAGTTATTGTTATAACAGGTGGTTTAATACATTAACTGTGTCATGATGTCGTTTTTGTGAAGTACTAATATTAAATTATTTTTGCAGGCTTTTGGTCAAGGGCAGGCTATCCAAGAGAGACTTATGACCAGCGCTTCAGTCGCTTCGACAACAGCACCAAATTGTGGTGCGCCCATGCAGCAATACTATAATTCCAACTGTGGAGACAACAGACAACAGTCCTACATGCATATGACCCAGTCACAGAGTATGACATTCTCACAACAGCGTGCTAGACTGCTCAGTGCAGGAGCCAGTCCAACCAATATTCGACCACCAACTAATGTACAGCAGCCCAATATGAATAACGAACATCACATGTTACCTCAGCACATGAATAGGACACCCGTATGTATTCATTGATTATTTTTATAATTGATTACATTCTAAACGTAACTTGTATTTAATTTAATTTACATTCTTATACGTACTTAGAACCAGATGAATATGATGGGTCCTGGTGGATGTCGACCACCTCCTCCTGAATACAAACTTAATGTTGCCCAAAATATGGGTATGTGCCAAACCCAGTTTCCTGCACAAGGATACATGCCGTCAGCCCGGCAGTCTTTACCACAAGGTGCTCAATCTAGACGACCTATACAACAACAACCTATTCCACCTTCGGGTAAGAAAACACTTAATTTTTTTAATAATATGTATGAATATCAGTTAAAGATTTAATTTAATTTTAGGACCTATGTTACGATCACAAATGGCTAATACTGGCGGTGGCGGTCCAATGGCTGGTGGCTACGATCGTAATATGTCATCAGTTCAAAGAAATATGATGTACCCTGGCTCAGGAAATCTTCAACGAACACCAAATGTTACACCAAGTTCAGAAGCGTTTGACAGTGATTGGCAACAACTGTTAGCAGCAAGACAACAACAACAACAACAGCAACATCAGCAACAGCAACAGCACCAACATCAACAACAGCAGCACCAACAACAACCACATCAACAACAACAACAACAACAACCACAACCTCACCAACACCAACAACATCAATTTAGACCCACGGTTACCCAAGCTTCAAGTAATTACTTAAACTAATATATTAATGTTGTTAATACTACTCAATATATTATTTATATTATTTTTTAATTTCTAATACTTGTATTTATTTGTAGTTGGCAATTTAAACCAACCTGGAAATACTCCAGTAAACAATATTGGTGCAGGTTATGGTGGTGCTAATCCAAATATAAACACTTGCCAAACAGGGCCGAACAACGTTCACTTGATGGCTGGACAAATGCAGCACATGTCTGCTAGAATGGGAAATGGACAGCAAACTATGACACAGCAACAACATGCCAATATTAGTATGCAGTCACAAAATAATCAAGTAATTTATGTTACTGTTATATCTATATCCCACCCCCAAAATTTTTATGTATAAAACATTAACAAAGTTCAAAAACTTTTACCTATGTAGATAACCCTGATTAAAATTAATTATGATTTCAACTATGTTTTCAGATGTCAGTAAATCTTCAGATGTCCCAAGCAATGAATGTTAAAATGGGTGGAGGTGGCCAGAGTCGTATGACTAATGCACAGATGGTTCCTCAACAACAACAACCTCAGCATCCACCACATCCACAACACCCACAACACTCTCAACATCCACAACATCATCATCAACAACAACAACAACCTCAACCTCAGCAGCATCCGTCCATGATGCGAGCACAGCAACAACAGTCATTCACCCAACAGCAACAGCAACAAGCAACAATGAATACTGGAAATCCGTATCAACGTAACATGGCTTCTGGCTATGGAGCAAACCCACATCAGCAGCAGTACCAGCAGACAAACACTACAATGCAACCTACACCCGTCGCAAATCCAACAACTATGCTAAACACTAACAATGGATTACCGTCCCGTAACTCATTTAGTCCCAGTGATTTTAATTTTGATTTCCTCGATCAGCCACTCGCTAATGATAGTAAGAATGGTTTTAACAACAAGCAACAGACGTTTGGTGATTTTAACTTTGATTTCCTTGATGCTCATTAAACGTTTTTATAGTACTGCATTAGACATTGACACCTTGACCTAGATCGATATTTAATGCCTGTGATATTAACTATGAACTTGATAACATTGTTTTGAAAGTTGCACTACGGCCAATGTAGCTTAAATCAAAATTTACTTTCTTTTTAAAAATGTTTAAGGTTATTTTTGATAAATAAAATTGAATTCTTAAATATGATTTTAAAAAATTTCAATAATTTTGTATATGATTGAACAATCATTTTTGAAAACCAATTCAAAGTATATAGTCTCAGTACAAAGTTAAAGCTACAGAGGCTGTATAAAATAACTACTATTAGCCTAAAAACTTGAAAGACATAATATTATTTATATTGTATTTTATAACTATTTAGAAAGGTAAATGTCAAAATTGGCATTTTGTTCCTACTTCTCTTTTTCTTTCTCACTCTGTTTCTACTGTACAACTTGCATACAATAAACTATTGTTACCACTCAATGAGCTAAGATATTGATTGATGGGATTTCAACAGTGCATTTATTGTCATCTATATTTTCCTTTACCTGGTACAATATTATAATAAATTAATTGTAATGTGTGTTTTGAAAGAGGTACCGAGTAGTTATTACTTATTATTCAATTACCTTACACATTAAACAGGTCGTTATCTTATTTATGAACATGCGACCTAAATAATTAACCCAAGTTACCAAATGATGGTCAGCAAAAAATAAAAATACTTAATTATGTGAAACGATTTTGAAAATCTAAGAAAAGATGAAAAAATACCCATGGGGGAACAACCTCGTTTGATCTCAACTAGTTATTCTTGCATACGTTTCTAAAGCGAGTGGCTCCCTGATGATTTTCTTCTTTTTTGTTTTTTTGTTGTTGTTTTTTTTGTTTTTGTTGCCATAACAGCAATTTTACCATACAAGCTGCGAGTTTGTTTAAGGTTTCAGTAAGGAACCGCCTTGTGATGGTTTTCTAATGATTATGTATTCTATAAAAAAGCAAATATAATAATTACTTGAGGTTATTTTTAAAAAAATGCGCCCAAAAATTAAATTATTTATTTATTGTAAATAATAATATGCTTTTGAACAAATAATAATTATCATTATTATATATAAATTAAATATATATATATATATATTATACATTTAGAATTGTTTAAATTATAACCAGTTTGGTCTGTAAAATTATTATTACTATTATTATTATTATTATTATTATTATTATTATTATTGTGTTGTTGACATAAAATTTAAAAAAAAATATTAAAACAAAAAAAGTATATAATTTATGTATGTATGCACATATAATATATTATTCAAACAATTTTCTGTTGTATTATTAGTAATTTGTAGTTGCCGATTGATATTCTAAAATACCAAGACTGAATGTTCAACCAGTGGCTAAACACACTAAAAACATTTTTCATTCTTTAACAATAATAAATAATAATCATCAAATTATTACTATGTAAGTAAAAAATAAAATTTTTCTGTGTGCTTTGCCACTAGTATTCAGCCTGTTAATGATTTTTTTCTTGTAAAAATGTCCATAACAATTTTTAATATTAATACAAATGCAATAAAAATTGAGTGTATGTCTGTGTGTGTGTTTGACAGTTAATTTCATATTGTTTTCAATTATTATTCGGTGCCCAATTTTTTATTTTTATACAACAAAATGAAGAATATTTTTTAAATGTGTGTAATACCAAGCAAAAAAAAAAAATATAACCATAAATTTGTTATGTAAAGTGTTTTTTTGGTTTTAAATGAAACCTAAGAGAATAATAATTTTTTTTATATATAAATATATAATATTGTTGAGTCAATTAGTCTGTAGTACCGTGACAATTATGAACACCAATTTGTTTTTTATTTTTTACATTGTATGACATATTAATTTTAATTATTATTATTAATTTGTTTTCGTCTTGTGTCGCTTACCACAGTTTATTTTTATTGTACGAACGTAAAACAAAAATCTTGTTCTAGATGTATAAAAAAAAAAAAATAATAATACCACTGACAATCATTATTATTTTTTTTCTTTTTATATTATAATTAAAGAATTTATAATTTCCGACATTTTTCACTGTTTAACTTTTTGTTTAATTTTCTTTTTTGTTTTTTTTTTTTTGGTGCGCTTTTCTTGATTATTATATACTAAATAAAAAAATATTAATATTATATAGTAAATTAAATATAAATAATTATATACATTATATACATATATATTGATATATATATGTATGTGTGTGTGTGTAGCCTATCAATTATGCTGTTATATAGAGAGTTAAGGTTTAATAATATTTATATATCACTATTATTATACATTTATACCCGACTTAAATTGTAAGTTTAAATTATATTAAAAAAACAAGATTTAATTTGTGCTAAATACGCAGAAAATCGATTATGATTATATTATTACCTTGTACAAAAATTAAAGAAAAACAAAACAAAGATTATTGGTTTTATGAGTAAAAATGAATGAACCGAGTTAGTTACAACTGTAGAACAAAATATAATATATGATCATTTTATATTAGCTGAATTGTATTTTTTTGTAGGAACTTAATACTCTTTATGGTTTATCCAAATCCTAATTTAAGTTTGTGCCTTAATTATATTGAATAACTATTACATTACTGCATTTTTATCTAGGTAGAGCCAGCCAATAGGAGGTCAATAATTATGAGGTCAGGTCATGCATAAATTATATAGTATCCCTCCACAAAAAAAAATAACAATACGAGTAAGTTGCTATATGTTAATTCTCTCTGAAATATTTATTTTAGACAAATTAAAATATTATACACAATATTTAGTACAGATATCAAAAAATCGTTGTATTTTGCTATTAAGATCACTATTTATAAACACAAGTAGGTAGTATTATAAATTATCATATAAAATATGCCTATTAGTATATTATAATTAATAACTTATTTCCGTCTACGGTGAACTATTATAATTTTTTTTTAACTTACGAAGCATGAGTACATGACCTAATTAATAACTATGTTTAAAGTTTGGCCAGTGGTAGGATTATGGCTATATTTTCCAAATATAAACCTGTATGACCCTCATCTCCTTCAGACCTTTGATTCAACATTTCAGTTATAATATTTAAAAAACCTTTTATTTATTATTGTTGTTAAAAATTAAATCAGTACTACATAAAAACAATTTGTTAATGCACTAAACTTATAAGTATCTAAATATTGAAAGGTGAGATGCATACCTACCTCTATAGTCTATATAGATTCTTACTTAACCTCATCGGGTTAATAATCATATTAATATGAAAACTATAATTGTACAATAATTACAACATAATTGTATAAACAATGACCAAAATTTGACTACTATAATATTAATTTATTAGTTATTAGCTTTATTAGTTAGGTATTACTATTGTAAAATGTAGACTGTAAAACAGTAGAATCATAAAAATAATAGTTAAGACTTAATCTGTGTCTGGTTATAGGTAGATTACACTGACCATCACCCACCCAAAGTTTATATGGCGGCCACTATTAATAATATTCATAATTTTATATAATACTTTATAATTAAAGATATATTTAGTGGTGATGGCGATCGCAATAGATATATGAACATAGGGATTGGTGCCATTGCTTATAAATTAGAGCTTCGTTAAAAAAATATAATGAACCTACCAAGAGAATTTTTAAATATTAAAATATTAAATTTATTAAAATAATTTATTCTATTAAAAATATTATTAATTGTTTCAGGATTATGATGTATTCAATTCTGTTCAATTATAGAATAATTTTTTTATCGTTGAAAATAAATAATACCAATAGAATGAACACATCGTACATAATATTGTTTGTAGAAACTGATATTGTATAACAATTATTGTGATCTCTGAATTTTCAATCAATATCTTTTAATTTAAATATGTAACCAATGTCATCAAATTTTAACTTGTATTTTTGATATTTTCAAATTTTTAAAAGGGTCACTGTAATGGATGTGTTAAATTTGTATTCAATAATATAAAATCATTGTACCTATAGTTTCAAGTAGGTACTTACCTACCCGCGAATAATATTATTAAATTACAACAAAATAACTCTAAAATCGTTATTTTTTGTTTGGAAATCAAATTTCGTGGTAGAAATAGGTATATGTATAAATATATATAAGTATTTATATATTTTTAATTTTTTGGTTACAGTATGAACTACATACGACAAACCATGTTATACATTTTTAATCCTTATCTATACATTTTTAATAACAACAAATTAATTTGCAAATGTGAAAATTTCAGGTTCTGTGATCGTTCATTTTTAAATTATAACAAAATAAGAAAAAATTCGGTGAGAATTTGTTAATTTACGAATCCATAATGTCAAAAAATTCGAACTTCGAATATTTATAAAAAATTAATTTGAATTTCCGGAAATTAATTTTTTTGTTAAAAGTAAGAAAACATCAAGTAAGGAATCTTGTATAAAATTTTCAATTTTCAATTTTAATCTTATATATATGTTTTTTTTATGTAAATAGAAATATTTTATAAATTCCCAACTTAAACTAATTTTCAAATTTTCAAATTTCCATAATTTTAAAGTGTTTTGTTAAAATTCGATCAAACTTCAGACGCTCAGAAAATGATTGTGGATTTACGCTCAATTTTTTTTTAATTTCCACTAAACAATACAACTTATTATGAACCTCGTATTCAATTTCAATTTTCAAGTATTTTGACGGAGTGACATTTTTTTATCGACATTAATAAAAGAAAACTAATAAAAATCGAATATTTCCATTGCCCATAAATAGCTAAAAAAAGAGTCAAAATATTATGAACATTTTATCATGCACAGAAAATGCTAGTATAAAAATTCAATGAAAATGTCATGTATCTACGGTTTTTAAATTTGAGCTACACTAAAATATAAGAAAATCGATTTGTCGAATACTAGCTTAGCAAAAAAATCCCGTTTTTACTTAATTTTTTCTGGTTTTTCCCGAAGCTTTTGAAAACTATTGGGAATTTTCAATTTTGACCTCCCAAAAGTACCAAATAGATTCACTTTCTAACAGTAAAGAAACTGAAGTTGAAATCGAAGCATTCCTTCTTCTAGAAAGTGTTTACAGACAAAAAAAAACTCATCATTAGAAAATCTAAACTTTTATCGCTCCTCTTAAAATCTAGTAAATAATAAAATATATTTCGATATAACACGATTGCGCCTATCTTATGATTTTACTTGCGAGAAACACAACACGATTGAGCTCCATGGTGTATACTGTATAGGTGTAAGTGTTATTTTTAACATCTTTTACTTTCAAATTTACCGATTAACGGATGACTGACTGACAACAAAAAAACATTTTTGGCATAGTTAACATATATAATACCTAGAACTTTTAACTTCAACATCGAGTTAACCAAGTCCGACTTTATTTTAAATAGTATATTGTAAGATTGTTAATAGGACTTCGCCTATATATATTTTATGGTGCCCAACAGTGTTGTGTTTTTTGCTTATAAAAAGGTAACACGGCGAAATCGTGTAACGCCCGTATATTTAGTAATATGGCTGACAGACGGCCTCTGATCTGAATCGTTTTTTTTGAATGCATTGATTTATCATTGAGTTCAAGTTTAACACATGTATTACAAAATATGTAACTTTTTCAATGATGAGATACACTCAATCGACACCTACAGCAGAACAGTTGTCTACTTGTCCACCCTTTTTGAAAATAATTTTTGTTTTGGTAACTAGTAACCATATCTATTATTTTAATTAAAACAAAATTAATATTCATTTTTATAGAAGAAATGAAAAATAATTAAAACCCTTCACCATATAGGTATTGATCATTGAGTTGAATTTGAACCGTAAAATCTCATAATAATTATGATCTATCTAAAAGTTGTTGTTAAAATTTAATACTAAAACCGCTTTAACTATATGAGTGGGGGTAAATATTATGCTTTCATGCGGTGTTATTCTGTTGGCATAATATGTTTGTGCCTTGTGGTCCTGCAGCCCGGTAGAGCACTGTCCCTATTGATTAACAACCCGATCGAGCACGGTCAGTACCTTATTAACAACCCGGTTGAGCTCAGTAGAACGAATGCAACGTTGTCAATTTTTCGGTCTGTTTACATCCATGCATCACCACAATACAACATATTATGCTTCTTATGAAATACTCGTATATTACAAAGGCAACGTGCGTTTGTACGATTGTTATTTGTCACACTTAAACATTATTCTATTTTTATGATTTTTGAGATCAACTACTTTAAAACAACAAACGCGTTTGAAACTTTTCTCAAAACTTATAATTCACAATTATTCTGCAAGTCACATCCACATATTATTCACTTGGTAAATATGGGTTTTAAAGAAACTCGGGCTGAAACGATGATGACAATTATTCGGTTAAGAGAAACTGAACAGTCATAAAAAGATGAGTTATATTGAAAGGCAAAAATAAATGCAACCACAATGGCTTACAACGAATATTTAAAAACAAAATTATTCTTTATGGCTATTATATGGTTACAATGTATAATTTCCGTTTTATTGCATTTATGCATTATTGTCCTTCAAAAATAAAATATTGTTCGGCATTTTATATAGGTATTTAATAAAACTATATAAAGGTGACAGTTGTTTAATTTCCGGTGCTGAACCTGAAATAATAAATAAGTATCTTTTATGCTCTAATGATGTGTTACCAAATACCAGTTAACAGCAACGAGAATATTGAATTCGACATTGTGTACTTCCGATACCAATGAGATTTTATAAAATATGTAAATTTACACATGTAAAATGGTATAATATAATATCATGTAAATAAAGAGATAGGTATAAAATAAATTATTAATATATTATAATATTAGATTATATACAATAGTTATAACTTATAAGTTAAATAACAAATACTAACTAATAACAATAGTTATTCGATATTATATTATAATAACAATCCTGGAGTGCTGGAGTCTTAGTTCTTAAAATTGTATTTCACTCTGGAACAAAAAAAATGTATTATAAGCAGTTTCAATACCTTGGCGGGTATAATAGGACACACCAGTTGACGCCGTTGACAATAATGTGTTCATTATGGAATTCTAAATAAATAAGTTATTTGTGTTTCTTTATAATAATTGTATCCTTTACTAGAATACAAGTGCCTGTATTCAGTATTGTATGTTCTATAGTCTATATCCTTAGTGTCCGTGTGACGTGGTTATTCATTTATTGCAGGTTATACATTTACCAATTACTAATACCTACACAAATAAATAAATTACTGATTTTAAGAAATATTATGTAATGATATTTTTTGTTTAATATTCAAGACTCAAGTACCTAATAAATATAATTTATTATAATTTTATTGACATTAAATGTATGTAATTATTTCGTAGGTACATCTTTAATAGCGAACGCATAATATTATAAGCTGTTTCATATACAGATACTAACTGTACTATTTATAAGTTTTATCGTTGTGTTTACCATATTAATAATGTAAATTAAAGTATAATTAATTTGTTTTATACATTTTTTATTGGTTTTATTATTTTATTTTAAGGTCATAAATTATACATGGACACCGGGAACTCGTAGAGACTATAGACAGTAATTGCTTATTTTATGTAATTACATATTTTATTAACATACTTTTATAGTGTTTAAACTTTGAAGTCTTGGTTTGAACTTGCAATGTTTATTAGTGTGGTTTTGAAAAAATAAATTTCTGTCTGCCCTAAAAACTGTATCACACATCATAATTTATGTATATTTAGCACATTACCTACCTACTACAGGTCAATAATAATTAATATATGATAGATAAAGCTATATTTTAATGTGTTCTGTTTATTGATTTATAAAATAAACGTAATATACACATCGTGTGATGGGTTATTACAGTGGTGTTATTCTAACATAAGTACAAGAAGGTAAATTAACTTAAGCGATGTGCTGATATTGAACATTTTTAAAAATGAAAATAATTTGATAACCAAATTATATAAATGACGCTGAAGGTTGGCGAAGAGAAAGACAGAGGGTGCAGGGATGTTAGCAGTGGAAAACAGGAAGAACAAAGTTAATAGTAAATTTGACCGTGACACTAAGGCCAGTTTGAGTCTTCCTAAACATTATATAACTACCTACCTAAATCGAGTAGCCACTGTAGGAATGGGTATACCTGTGGCCAGTGGTGTATTGGTAATGATATTTATGGGTATACTCATTGTAATAAAATATGTATATAAAGCATAACAATTTATTTCGCTCTGCACGAAAAATTTAAATTAATCACTAAGGTTACCTAATATTGCTGTAAAATTACATTATCGCCATTTTCGTACAACTTATTGGATTGCAGTGTAGTACAATTGTACATAGCCATAGGTACTACCTACATATAATTGATATCAGATATTTGAAATACATAATAATATAAATAAAACCACAATCCTTTTTGCATTATTTGTATGTTTTGTAATTACACAAGAAATCAACATTGTTTTAGTATACAATGGAAAATAAATTGTAAACATCCTAATAATGGGTTAGGCGAATGCTATATAGCTGTTACGTTTATCAACATGTTAAGTTTTTAAGTTTTTTTAAGTTCTATTTCTTAATCAAAAACATTAAAATTATTTCTTATTAAAGGAAGGACATATTCGGTCTACTTTTTTAGAATGTTATTCTTTAAACTCATTCTTTTAACTTCTTTAAACATTTTGTTTGAATATTTAGAATTTACGATATTTTAAATATTGATTATTTGAAAATTAAATCAAATATTTAAAAATGTGGCCTTACCGAACTCAAAAGTAAACATATTAACGAATTCAAATCAGTTTTCAGAAGTCTTATGCCGTTATCAGGTCCATCGGTAGAATTAACAAAAAGTACATACGAATGAACATAAATTGTTTACCGTTCACACGCGCGACGATGACTATTTATTTTATTTACACACAGTCACACACACTAATGATGCATTCATTTTGAGAACTACCTATTTTGAACTCCTTAAAATCTGTCCGTTTCAAATCCCCTTAAACACAGCGTATCCTGTTGTCTTCAACTGATAAATAATTCATTAGAACATTGTAACAACTTTTTCCTATGAACTATTAAATAAGTTTTATTTGATTTTCTAGTTTTTTTAGGAGCATATCGGGTACACGAAATATGACATTTTACATTAGGTAGGTATACGCCGAAAATTGAAAATCTGTTGAGGGTTGTACGGCGTAGGCTGCATCCGAGTTGGGTCCTGAATTAAAAATTGCTATACTAGTTGGGTCCGGGATTTTTACAGGTACTACACTAGTTGGGTCCGAGATTTTCACGGATACAACACTATAGTTGGGTCCTTAAATTTTTTTTGATGAGTACTACATAATATAATTTTCTTTCCCATTTTAACAGACGTAGGACTGTCTATGATCTATTTAGACCAAAAGTATGGTAAAAAATGTTTTTTTTTATAGTTCATTTTTTTTAGTTTCTTTGCCATTAAAAATATAAATTATTCGAAATTTATTTTAATAATAAATGGCAATAACATGCAGGTACTAAACAAATAAAAAATATAAAAAATTTTATAAATCAACAAAATTTACAAAATCAAATCGATTAATTATTCCTGTATTTTTTTCATTCATTTTGTCTTTTATACATTTTTATTTTAGTATAATACAGTTTCTTTTTTTCATTTTTTCTGAGCTTCTTATTTTAATATAATAATATATGTGTCTTAAAATAATCCCAGACCTAACTAGTGTAGTACCTGCAAAAATCCCGGACCTAACTCGTGTAGTACCTAAAAAAAACCCGGACCCAGCTAGTGTAGTACTTGCGATTTAACCCTAGTACTCGGGACCCAACCTATCTCTACAGAAATACCTACTACTATTTATTTAGAATCTAATAACATTAACATGTTATATAATATATCATGCAATGTTTTTTAGAAAAAAATTGTTCAGCATTTCTGCCTAACGTGTTACTGATAGAAAAATAAATTACTAATAGTAAAATAAATAAATTATAAAGTATACTTAGAATTAGTGGCTGGCACTTAGTCTCTGCTCAAACTTGTTTTTCGTAAACAAGTACACAAATATACATTATACATTGATGGTTTAACCTTGAAATATTAAATTCAAATTTAGCATCCACTGCAGTGGATTAAATTATTCTAAAAAAAAACTACAGCTGAGTTCCCTTACTTTTTTTGTTAATTTGTAATCAATAATGACAATTTTGTAAAACGTGTTATCAATTAAATTGAATTAAATTATAATTTTTTGTTATGTTTTCGATACCATAATTTGTTGACCATGACAAAACTTGCACGCAATCATTTCTATATTCACCATCGTAATTCCCCAGTTAATATTCTTGTTGAAGACTGTGCTACTTTTTTTTTAAAGTAAATCTTGTTCAAATCATTAATAATAACTTGTTTGTAATAGTTTTTATACAATTTGTTTTTAAACAAATTATAATTTTGTTACAAGTTTTAGTATTGCACATTGTACATGGAAATATTCAAATATACTTTGAAATCTCACTTTCTGTAACATAACAATATTATTATTGTAATTTATGATTAATCTGCAAAAAACTAGTTGTAAATAACTTTTTAAAAATAAATTTACTTCAATTCATATAATATAAGATTATGAAAACGGTTGATAAAAAAATACACGCGTATTAGACTAAAAATAATAGAGCACTAGTTGGAATATAGCTATAAAAATAACAATACTAAATGTTTAACAAGACGTGATTAAAATGTGCTAATTATTATTTTGAGTACATACAGAATTATCATTAGTTCCATATTAGTAGTTATAAATCCATAATACAGATTTATTATTATTTTTACATAATATAGGTATACAGTTGTTGATATTACCTATGTACATTTTGAAAATTTGTCTCCAGAATGACGGAGATTTTGATGCAATATGATAACATTACGTGTTAATAACTATGATTTTCATGAATTATGATTTTTGTGTTAGTGTTCAATGTTCATTTTAGGCTCTTCCTTAAGGCCACAATACGTTGTTTTGTTACATAATTTTCGATTGGTGCGTATAAAATGTATATGTTCAATAAGTACCTGTGTATATTTTAATTTATAATCTGTATAAGAATATCAATATTGTGTATAAAAAGCAAAATATGTTTAATAGTGACATACTTTTTTTTTCTGTTAGCTCAAAGTCCACTGTTGATACAACACGATGGTGTATGATCGAAGATTGTTGAATACATTAAGCCATGGTTTATCTCTAAAACGGAATTTTACATACTGCCGTTGATTGTGAGTAGTGCATAAACGTTTTAGCAGTGTTGAAAAGTGTTTGTTTGCTGGTCTGTTATCGCATAGGTACCTATTCCTATATTTTGTCAGCACCATCGTAAATAAAAGGTAAATAAAAATAAGTCAAACTTATAACAAATATTAAAATATTTTCGTAATTTTTTGGTTGCATAATTGTTTATAACAGTCATATTATTATGTAGTACTTGTTCGTTGTAAATGTGGAATGTTACACATTAAACATTATCTTGGTCTAAATATGTCATACAAGTAATTCATTGTTAGGTACTATACAATTTTTTACTTGTTAATTTTCCCAAACAGTGTAATAGATTTTAAACCGGATTTCTATAAATTAATCACAAACTTGTTATTTATACGCAATATACACCAATAACACCATCGTATTTATAATAGGATTATAAAAGTAATAGTTTTACATTTTTACAAATGCCTAGTAGGCATTTGTCATTTGATAGGTATTTTACACTTAAACCACCGAATATTGACCCTAAGCGATGACTGAATTTTAATTAACACACATCTAATGTGTTTAGATTCTTAGTGTAGCGATGAATGTATCGATTTTACAAGATGTTTGTTTGAATTTTTTTACCCAATTAAAACATTTTTGATTTTGATTTTTAATCTCAGTATCATTTCTGGTAGGGAAGAGTATATAGCTGGTTTTTTGAGTGGGTCAAAAATAAAATATTCCCAGTACTTTTTTTTTTTTTGTATTGAGTTAAAGCCGCAACAGCTAAGGTTATTGCTTATTGGCTTATTGTACAATGTAAATATTAAATTAGGTTCTAAATAACATTATAAATATTTACAGTATAAATGATTTATAAAATATAAGGTTAGATTATATGAGTATAACATAGTTAGTGAGGGAAAGATAATAATAAGAAAATACAAATAAAAATAAAAATGTCAGATAAGGTTATACAATTTCGATATTTTGAGAAACTTTATGATTTTGATATTGTTTTCGTGATCAGGTCCAAGTGCTTCATATAGATGCTCATGTATGTTTAAGGCTGTTCTGGCGTCTGCGTAGTTTCGACAGTATAGGAGGATATGTTTGACAGTTAGAGCTTCCCCACAGGTTGTACATAGGTCTGGATCTTCTCGTCTGACGAGGTGATGATGTGTAAGCCAAATGTGTCGAATTCTTAATCTATTAATTACAACTTCGTGACGTATTTTGGTAAGATGAGTTGGCCATGGGTTAATAGAAAGTTTGATTTCATTGAGTTTTGTTTGAGAGGAAGCCCAACGGTGTTGCCACTTTTTCAGTGTCCCAGTACTTTTATTAACAGTTGGAAAAAAATAAAATAGTGGATAACCTATAGGTACACTTCCGCTGTACAATAGGTTACTAGTAGATCACTGCAATGGATGGTGTTAAATTTGATTTTAATGATATAATATACAAAAAAAAATTCTGAGTGGAGACGGTCTGTCTATCTAAGAATAATATTTTAAAATTTCAATAAAATAACAAATTACTAAGATAGTTATTCTTCATTTAAATATATCTAAGTTCATCCAAAAGTAAACTTTAAAAGCTTATAAAAAATAATCGTGCCTATATATCTTATATAAATAGCTTGTAAACATTTCCCACATAACCTAGTTTTGACTGTTATTAGAACTGCTTATGAGGAATCTTGTATCACATTTTTAAGTTTTTTGACCCAATGAAAAAAAGTATGTCATTTACAGAAAAAAAAATTAAAACAGTTTTAAATTTAAAATTTCTACAAATAGCTCAAAACTATTAAAAATATTTTGAAAATGTCAAGTATTTACGGTCATTGGTTTTGAAATTACAACAAAATAAGAAATTCGTTCTATTATATTTTATAAACATCAATACATTAGGATATTTTAAAATGCAACGTTTTCGACAAGAACTAATTAAATCTACCAATTTACTAATAATAAAATAATTAATATTTATAGCAATGTAAATCTATTCATGTATCTATTTAAAAAATACTCAAAAATCGAATATTGTTTTGTTTATACTTTATATAAGAGATTGCCATTGGGTTACATAATCTTACCTATTATATTATTTAATATTTATATTACTATTATTATTATAGTGTCAGCCTGGTCAAGGCAGCTAGGCAACGATCCCAGGCCCATATAATTCGTTTAACCAATACACATTATTAAATCTCGATAAATAGTTTGACATAATAAAATATTGTGAGCACAAAATTGCAAATGAGTTAAAATAGATAAATTATTAATATACTTTTGAATGTATTTTTCCAATCATATGATACTATGATAGTAAGATAACATTGTCCGTGTAATCAAGCTAAGTTGTACTAAGCAGCAGTTAAAATCTTAGTTTTAAACAACTTTTTTCATTCATCGAAATTTGTTTAATTCGAAAAAATTTGTATAATATTTGAAAGGAAAATTTCTATTTTTTAGATTCTGAGCGGAGCGATGAATGTATTGATTTTACAATGATGTGTGTTTTTTTTAAATTTTTTTTTAGTTTTTTTTATTTTTTTATTTTTTTTATTTTTTTTTATTTTTTTTTTATTTTTGTGTCTGTCATCACGTCAATTCAAAAACGAATAACTGTAGATGCATGAAAATTTCACTGAATGTTTATATAAGCTATTTCTATACACCATCTAATTTTTAATATATTTTGACTATTTTTCAGCTTTTTATGGACGATTTCAATTTTCAAATTTTTTATTTTTTTTTTCTATTAATATCAATAAAATTTTATTTGTTGGGCCAAAAATAATGAAAATTTAATACAAGGCTCCTGATATATTATTACAAAAGCAATTGAAAAATATTAAAAATACATAGGCACACATTTTTTTTATTATCATTTAAAGTTCGAACTTTGACAAAATTCATCAAAATCTCGAAAATGATCAATTATTGTAATTAAACAACTATAAAATGTTCAGTTTTTATAACTAAGAATTAAAAATTTAAAATAAAGATTCTAATAAATAGTACATACTGTAATCAAAAAATCTAAAAAATATTTAAACACAGTTATTTTTTACAGACATTTTAAGTTCAAATTTGGACGATATTACAATATATTAAAATCAATTTTAACGAGTAAAAGTATATATTATAATATTTTTATAGCATCACTGATAATTTTAGGTTAATAATTAAATAATATGAATAATATTAATTCAACTTAGCAGCTACCGTAAATAACAATATCAATATAATTTAAAATATCCTAGACTGACATACCGTCTCCGCTCAGAATCGTTTTTCGTATACAATGATATTATATCATTGAATTCAAATTTAATACCATCCATTATAGTACAGTGATCTACTTGTAGCCTACTGTACAGCGGAGCGACATCCACTTGACCCCCTTTTTTAACTACAACTTGCCGTAAATCTCCCCGTGGTGACGGTAATTATGCTTTCTTGCTTTTATTACTCTTTTAAATATTTTATTGTTATCAATCAACTTAACACAAATTAAATAAAATCACTCAGAAAAAAAACCAAAAAACATGAATTTTTGTTTTAACAATAAATTCAACAGTTTTTTCTGTGCTGATCAGATTTCAATAATAAAAAGCCAAGTGGGGATTAGAGGAAGGTTCTGTGAACAAATTATTTTGAACAAATCACATATCTACGTCATAGTTTCATCGAAGTGCTTATATTTTATTCGCTTATTAAATATAAATAAAATAACAATACATAATTGATTCGAGTCCCTAGCCTTAATTACGTTTGTCAAACAAAAAAAAGTATTTTAGTGATTCATTTGAAAAATAATTTTAATTTAATTAAAATGTATTTTGTCCAATATTGAAGTCGTACATTCTACATGTGAACTAGCACAGGTTGTTTTATTGTTTACAGTAGACTATTTTTGGACCTGTGTAGTTATAGATTTGTAGTTTCTATGTACCATTGCCATAAATTAACCATATAATTTTCTTTCATCCAACTGCCTGAAATTTACGTCGTATGAGGAGTCAAGGACTTATGTTTAAATGTTTGACGCCCCGAGGCAACTTAATTTTTCCGGACACATTAGTGTTGACTATTTGACTATTGATAGTTTTTATTTATCAACAACAAACAATAATTATAAAATAATCGCGTTATGGCTTTGCTAATCACGATTCATATAAGATCTGTATTACGACACCTACTGTAGGGACCAACATGAATTATTCAAAAGATAGCTTAATAAATGCGGATCACTTACATCCGTGTTTCATATACGTACCGGTTTTATATTTGTGGCTTAGTCTATAAATTATGTAGGTATTGAAATCAACTGTCTAATAGAATTTTTTTAAGACTGAGTCTAGACAAGTTTAATATAATTTAAAACTTAAATGAAAAATGCTGATTTATGGCCTATAGGTACGTATCCTTTGAACCTGATCCGCTCTTCTTAAACTAATTTATTTATACCAACAACCTATGTCTAGTATTTACTTAAAATATTAACCTATAATATTATACACAATTACTTGAAGTTAAATCTTCAATTAGATTGGTCATTAAAATAATTAAACTGATACCAACTATAATAACTACTATACTGTTACATAAATTAAATTGAAACTTTTTGTTAGGTACCTAGTTGAATTTGATATTTGGATATTTGATATTGATTAATTGCTTACAGATTATGAATGTGCTATTATTTAATATTTTATTCATACAGGTTAGGTACCTACCTAGTCCGTGCAGTGCCATATTTAGAAATTTTTTATGTAGGGTCCAGATAATTTTTTTAAGTCCTAACGCAGTTTCGTGGGAGGCTTTGCCTCCTTTACCCTTAAAAATGCACGATAACACAAGTCCCCTTGACGTGGTTTTTATCAGAAATATTTTACTCTATATACATTTCACTAATAGCGTTTTTACTCTAAAATAATTTTTAATGACTTTTCGTTTGCATTGCATATATTAGATTACATTATTCATTCATTTCATGTGCTGAATTCATACGGAATACGAATCCGATGAAAGTAAAACAATTATAGTTGAAATCATAACAGCTGTAATAGCATTATACCTATTACCTAGTATTATATAACTGTATAAACTTAAATGCGTGTAAAACTAGGTGGTCTTTAAATTTGAGTGCTTGAGTCTCACTTAAAATTATAATTTCATATTCTTCTTTTTAATGAGGGTATCATAAAAATGATTAAAGACGCCTATTTTTTGGTTATATGTTAGGTCTGATCCCCCTCCCTCCATACAAAACTGGTATTGCACCACTACTCATCAGTTTATTATATTTTTTAATTTTAATACGCTGTGTAGTTATTATATCCATTGATTATTAAAGTTGTTATTTTATTTGTTGACGTCTGGCGATGTTAGTACCCAATACTTATATAATATAATATAATATTTTTATTTTCCTGTTGAATAAAAAGGTTTGAATTCTGACAAACAATTATTTGACGTCATTGCAAGTTGAAGAATGTCCGAATCGAATTTAGTATAGCTGGTACTGTAGTGTACCTGCTATAAAAACGACTATTATTAAGTAGGTAGTTGATATGTGTAATGTATAGTATTATAGGTACCTACCAACGTATAATATTAGAGATCTATAATTATTCTATATACTATATATATAATTAGATAAAAAAAAGAATACGAATAAACAGTCATTATTCATTATATATATAGTATCGTAGTATTGTACTACTGTCGTTTTTTTTTTATAAATTATATAACTATTACAACAAGTAATATTATTTAAGTAGGTATGTCACAAAATCATACTAATGCTGTTTATCACATTCACAGCCTGTGTCATATGTAGAAACATATTAAATAAATTAAAAAAATAAAATTTTCATCAAGATATGTCACTAGTGATTATTTATACATAATTAAAATATCCATTAAAAAAATGAATGAACATTGACTAACAAAAAAGTTTCTTCTTGTACTGCTGAGCTACTGACAAAAATGTATCGAAAAAATGTTTAAGTAGGTAGGTACGATTTACCTAGTAGGCTCGTATTTACCTACTTATCTGGTACCTACTCTACAAGTATAATGTATAATGAAATGGCTATGCAAAATATTTTTAAAAGCACCGTTTCTTTAATTTATAAAACCAATATTACATACAACGATAGGTGATTCATCTCTAACATAACTATATCATAATATTATACTATTATCCAATCTATTTTTATGACTAGGTATGTAAAATATTCAACAACTTGTTTTTACTATGTTTCACGTGGGAAAGACAGTTGAAGTAATTAACATTATAATAAGTCATAATAACAAGCAAACACACACACACAAGTACGTAACTACATTCCCTACATTCAATTTTTGTCGTATCAATAACACAGGTTCACGACATTCAACCATTACAATAATTATTGTGGAGGTGAAAATGGAGTTTTTCACGGAGGACGTAGAGCGCCTGTTGACGTCCTCTATAGTCAATACATTCGTTGCTAACAAAACGTGTACCTATTTGTAAATTATTATTGACTATAATAAGTAGTACAACTCGTATAAGACTAATAATATAAATATGTACCATCTATATGATGGCTATACACAATATACAACATTATAATAATATATTGATATACCATATACCAATAATATACCTACATCTGACATGTTTCATATCGTTGACCACCAAATACAGTTAACAATAAGATTAATTTTATTCACGGGCTGATGAGTAATGTCTGTACATTATAGGTACATATGTAATTTTGTACAGTCTGAGCTAACACTATTGTATAATAATATAATATACTAGCTGTCCGATCTTCCTCCGGAAGAAATTATTGCAAAACAAAAGATAAAAAAAGACAGAAACAGAAACAGATATCGTTATCGGTGAATATATGAAAATAATTGGTAATTAGGTAATCTATATATATATAATTATTATTATTATGAGAGGAAGCGCTTAGGTCAGAGACGTTCAAAACCGGCTTCCTTCGTCTCCAAAATCAGGTTAGATTATTATATATATATACATATAGATAGATAATCTTTATTGTTGTGGGTTCAATGCAATTTTTTTAAAACCATTGTATGTAATATATACTGGCCACTGGGTGATTATTTTAATGTTTTTTTTTATTACTTTTGTTTTACATGATTTGAAGTGATTATGGAACTATTAAAAAAAATTTATGTTTTTGACTTTTCTAAATGACAATAATATACATTTTTATATCGTGAAGCAAAAGATTTTTCTGATAATGATGGTACAAATTTAATTTCAAATGAGTATTTAATTAGTTATTTAAATATTTAAAGTTTAGATAAGCGGAGTGGAGTAGCAGAGGAATTACCCCATTCAATGTGGGTCAACTACCCGATCACTGTGACTAATGAACTGTTCTTTTAAATTTTGATTTGTATATTATTATAATTCATAGACAAATAGTCTGCGTTGGAATACGAAATTAAAAGTGTAAGGTTTCTTTCAAAAAAAAAAAACAACTTTTAAAAAAAATGTCATTCATGTATATTATATTAAGTAGCTAGCATGCTACTAGATAGCTTTTCCTCTGCAAGGAAAATTGAGAAACCATCGATATGTTTTTGGGTATATTATTGTGGAAAAATATCTAGTATAGATTTTGTTAGGAATTTAATTACATTTTTTTTTGTTGTTGATTGGCGATAATATGTTAAAATTATAACAATAAAATTAATGTATAATTTTTTGTTTTTTTTTTGTCTTTAAATTATGTAAAAAAAAAATAAACATAAATAGTTTTCATAATTATGAGTGGACTTCAGTCTTCCAGTAAAAAATCTCCCTCTATACATCCTAGATAAATAAATTCTAAACAACTATAATACTTTATAAACAATATACAGTGGAATCCGCATATAACGATCTTCAGGGGGCCTTGAGAGTCAGATCGTTATATTATCCTAACTTCGTTTTAATTTCCGGATGAGAAAAACATACTAGACGTGAGAGATAAAACCAAACTAGTACGTGGCTGGAACTCGTTTTATCCGGAATATCGTTATACTGCATCGTAATAATCGGGTTCTACTGCAGTAAACATACAATTGTACGAAGTACGATGTACCTCACAGTCTTAACTGTAGAGTTCTTAAACTAAGAAATCAAATCAATAAATAGGACGTAGTTTAATTTTAGCAGGATGTAAGGAAATTAAAAACACATTTATTTATACCTTCAAAACTATATACTCTCATTGTATTTCGTAGATATTTTGGTAAGTTGAGTATAATACGTATTGAATCAAGATTGTTTTGCGGTTAAGACGTTAGGTGTCAGGTTCCTGCATAATACACTCTATAAAAAGTGTATGAAAATAACGAAAGATTGCGTTTGTGCTAATTAATTTTACTCGAGTATGGCTGTTTTTAACAATTACGTTTAAACCAATTTTTATTTTGTTACTAGCTGATCCTGTGCACTTCGTTGACCGTTACAACTATTGACTTCTTTATATCATAATATTTCATGTAATTGAAACTCGTTCCAAAACGTGTCATGCAGAAGACGGTATAGTTTGGCTCAGTAATTTGATTTCTAATGATTTATTTTATTTTAATGATTGATATCCAAAATTTCACAGCAGTTTTTCGATCTTTCTAAAGTTAGTTAAATAGTTTTAACTATTTAAGGGTTTTATGCAATTATTTCTCTATAATTATTACACAAAAATGTATTATTTTTAAATTTATGTCGACTTTTATAACTCACACATATACTATAAGGGTAAAAAAAAAACTATGCAGTGTTGATTAAAAATTCAGTGGATATGTTAATGAGTGATTTTAATATTTTCCTTAAATTCTTAATCTTAATCTAACCTTTTAATTATTTCAGACTACAGATAGGAGGCCCCACGAGTCTTGTTATATACAGCATATTATATACAGACAGCGACCCTGAGTCTCATAAATGTTATTACTATTTCCATAATTATACATAAATTACGAAAAACTTAAACGAATCCGTACGACGGATTGCGAATTGTATTTTGTACTAATTATGAAACCGGAAATTATTATTTGATATTATTATTATAATCGGTATACCTACCTACCTATAAGTTAAATACCACTAACCAGTTAATGTAATTTTGTTGTTTTAACCATTTTAACTATATTCACAAATCTTGATTTCAAAACGTACTTATAGTTATTATTACAACTTACCCGGAAATATATTATTTATAAACAATAACAAAATTATGAATGTATATTACATCCACCGGCAATTGTAACTATATATTATGCCTATAATTATTGTTATTGTAGAAATGTTGGTGATACAAAATTAAATTATAATATTCGATGCTATTATTGCAGGAATAAATCTCATACTCTTATGTCTCATACAAATAAATATGCAATAAAGTATGTATTATTCTTGTGTTCGTTTATGACGTTTGTGTAATATATGAAGAAAATCAACAAAATAATAATTAAATTATTCGATTATTCCAAACTGTATTATAGTAAAAGTATACATAATAGTATATATTGTAGGTATAGTCTAAAATAGAACTTCCAATTGTTCTTGATTCTTATAGGACAGGTAGAAATTGTATTGCTTAATTATTATTAATTACATGTTATATTGGAACTTATTTACGAACTAAGTATTTAAAACAATAAACAAGTAATAAGTTTTCCTTTAATTTGGATTATTTTGAGGAGTACAAGGAGTACAAAAGTACCTAGTGGCGTAACTTTATACAAACCTCGGGGGGGGGGGGATATAATTTATTCAGTATTCATTATAATCAAAACTCTAATCCCCCTCAGGTTTAGTCTTAAAACTCATTTTATGGTTTAGAAACAAACCGTAGGTAGCTGGTACTGATTACCCATATTGTTAAATAGTTAATACCAAAATTATACCTTCGCCCCCCCTCCCGCAATTACGTCACTGGGAGTACCTATTGTTTAATAAGTTATGCAATAAGCATCCTTATAATTTTTGTTTTGAATTTATTTATTTTTGGCTTTAGAGATTTTGTAAATTTTCGAGCTTTTTGTTTATAATATGTTTAATTTTATTTTCTATAAAAATTGATAAATATTTGGATTTTTTTTAAACGTTTGAATTTCAAATCATAGCAATTTTAGTTATTTTGTTGTTATGCAAAAAATATTAATCAAACTCTTTTTCATTGTGTTTATTTTTATTTATTTTTTATACCCATTGAAATATAATATATAAATCTTAAAAACTGCGTATTTTTTTTTGCAAAAATTGATCCGTTTATCTGCAGGCCCACTCCTCGTGTGACATCATTATTGGAACGAGCAGAGAACGAATGCTGTTTAGTATTATAATTGACAATTTAAATAAATATATATGCAGATAAATGTTGAATAACCGATAACGTTCAATAATTTAATTTATAATTTTTTTATGTTTTTAAAATATTATCTTAGCTTCATTAATTGAAAGGGCTTTTTATTATTTACATTGATTTATATTCATTGCTTATCAATTTAGCCAATTTTAATTTTCTAATAATTAGTACAAATTTAAAAATCTTTAATTTTTCAGTTTCTAGTGTGTTAAAGTATAATTATTTTCATTGATGTGGATTCTGCAATAAAATTGTTTGTTTAAATGGTTATTAGAACAGCTAAATAATAATGTTACTAAAGGTGAATTGCTTATTACATTTTATCAATCATTATGAGGTTGTTGACCGCGTAATAAATTATCTACAAAAGTCAATATTGTTAAACGTATTAAAATCTTATAAATTATTTTATATCATGTTTGCAATATACATTTTACACAAATATAAATAAATTGTTCAAAGTTAATCTTGTTATAGATGATATAATTTCACAATTTGTAAAATCGTAGGTGTACTGTTAAAATGAGATAAATTCGTCATCTAATCATCCATGCATAAAACGATTTTTTAACAAACTCTCAATCAATCAAAGTAATTCAAATTTGAACTAAAAAATGTGGTATTAAAAATAATATTGTTTTTTCCCAAATTTATAGAAAAAGGTAAAAATGTAATTTTTTTGAAAAATAGTTTAACAAGGAGTCGTTTAAAAAGTAAAAATAATTAAATTAAATTTCATGGTCTTGCGTTTAAAATATTTCGGATTAGGTAAGTACCTTTATTATTGAACACAGTGCATACATTTATAATATAAATATATTTAGTGAATAAATACACCTAAAATTTCTCATTTGAATTAAAAAGTAAGATTTTGTTTATGTTAAAAGTTGAGAAAGATTAATCGTATGTTACATATTTTCAGCACTAAAATGTTAAAAACGTGTATATTACAGTAAATAATAACAGTATTATTATTTAATAATACTGTAAATATCAAGTACTACTAATGTCTAATGCAATTATATAAATATTTCAAAAGTGTGTGTGAAAAATCTTTAACATGGAAGTTAAAAACTTAACTTAACTTAAATACTTCCACCCAACGATTTTGCATGCAAAATGAGTAGAAATATACTAGGTGATTGTGTATCTAAATAATATGTATAATGTATATATTATTACATAATATATAATGTACGAGTGGTCGATGCGGTGGCCGCGATAACGACTCTAATTTATTATTATTATTTCATTTTTACGCTTTTGGATTTACATTCCAAATCCTTTTGATAGAATTCAATATCGTCCATTTTTCAAAGTGGGAAATGTTTGCATTCTTTTGGGACAGCGCTCCAAAACTAGACTGTCTCATCCAAAACGGTACATAGTCAAGTTAAGTATTAGTATAAGTACTATACACAATATACATATTATCCAAAAAAAAAAAAAATGAAAAATATTATAACTTAAGACGCAGTGTTTATCTTTTTTATGTTAAATACAAATACAACATCATATTATGTATGATAATTGATAATAATTATAACGATTTAAATAAATATTTCCATACATTTTATTCATTATACAGTTTATATTTTGACGTAGTCGTGGGATCTGATTATGATATAAGCTTTTTATTATATTATAAGGTTTTAGCGCTTTTCCAAAAGTTTTTAACAATAAAAATAATATAATTTATAGATTTTAATTAGGCAGTACTTTACTGTATGATTTAAAGATGGTTGTTAATAATTGTTTCTTTAAGTTCGTTCATGTTGATGGTGAGTATCGTACTCACTGCTATGTACCAATTTAATAAAGTACATGCCTATAATAATTTGAACGGAGCCAAAAACTGCAAAAAGTATCGAGTGTATACATGTAATTTTGTGTTTGTCAGTTATAAGTTATAAGTTATAACTTATATAACTATACTGGTAGTTATAGATAGCGTATGTATTTAGTGCCTAATTTATGTATAGAATATATTGAATACAGAAAGTTACGATATTATTATATTATAATACATTTCTTATTACCTACATCAAAACGTTCATAATGTTCCTATTGTAAATTGTAATAATTTTTGGCTTTATTCTAACTTCTAAAGGAATAAATAAATTTTTATATTTTTTATTTTAGTAATATTATGTAATTACAGCATAATATCACTATATATGCATGATTTCGAGTTGACATGTTAATATGGTATGTGTTTTTAATTATAATTTCCAGTTTTAAAGTCTCTCTATAACCTTCATAACATGTCAGTAGGAAAATTGTTAAGTTCACCTTAGTGTGATATTAATACTGAAATGTGTGTCAACAGCTGTGTACTGTATATGTACAATGTTTAGTTTATAGTAGGTATATCGGTTTATTATGCTATACAACTTTTAAAATTTATTAACTGAATAGTACCTATAATATAACTATTAACTATTCAGTTTAGAAATGATAAAAATAGTTTTATTTTAATACTTATGAATAATGATATTATATTTATCCAAGACAATATTAAATTGCTTACTACGTAGTTTATTATAACTGTTCAAGGTCCAACAAAATGTACAAACCGGAAACTAGTTATGAAGAATTTTTGAAGTCAGAACAAGAAAAGTATCCGGAATTAAATTTAAAAGACATCGAAGCGTTAAAAGAGCGGTTGAAAGAAAATATTGATTTACCTCATATACGAGGTACGGTTTTATAGAGTAACCTATTGGGGCAACCTTGAGTACACGTTATGTACGTTATGGAATTCAATAATATACACTTAATATATGTATTATGATATATTTATATATATATATGCAGTGCTAGACTTAGCAAAATTAAAATAGGGGTCTCTGTTTAATTTAAAAAAAAAAGCGCCCGCCAATACTTCTTAAACGTTATTGAGACATGGGGGCTATGTGGGGCACCCCTTAATACCCTCCTTTAAATCATATAAAAATATTTATTAATAATCAAATCAAAAAAATCAAAAATACTATATTATAAGTATGCATTATATAATTTATAGATTCACGGTTATGAAATAATCCAGAGAACAAATTATTATGGTATCTGATGCATTTTAATAAAAATCCAGAATGATAAAGCGTCCCGTGCGTTTTCTTTAAAAATAATAGTAGGTGTACGCTAAAATTTCTGAAAAATTAGTTAGGGTACTCCCCCCCACGTCCCACCAAGTATAGCACTGTAATATATGTATCGAATTTGATATAATTTATTAATATGTATAAAAGTCTCCACACATTTACGTTTCCCTATTCCCTAATCCGCTTGTTTGTTGTTTTTTATAGACAAATTAATCGTCATGTTCCTCCACAGTAGTTTCTTCAATGTGGACGTGGCGTACAAGACAATCATTGCTCATTACAAGTACCGTAAAGAACTGCCAGAAGTTTTTGAAAATTACGATCCATCGTCTGAAGAGATGAAACAGGTATTCGAAAGCATGTAAGTATATGTAGGTTCTATATTATAGTATTACAAGACTATTGTCAATACCTATCTATAAAGTATTTTAGGTATTTTTAGAATACCACATAATATTTAAACCAAAAATACAACTGACCTTTAGGTAAATTATAAATCATAATTCTTCGTTGACTTCATAACTCTTAAAACTAGATCTAGTGTACCTACCATAAAACAAGCACTCCCGCAGTATAATATCCCACCCGGGGAAAGATATAAGAATTACTAACAATTTAATAATAGTTATATTGATATGAGATTACATACAGTTAAAATTTCCTTGGAGGGCGGGCCACTGCAGGCCTCTTTGGTCCGCCTATGTGTGCCCTAGTTTGCCATAAAATAATTAGACGGATTATTTTATAATATAAAATGTCGAAGGCACAACAGTTACAATGGATCAGTTGTCCAAAATAACTGCATAAGTCTAGGTATGATAGATAGAGTATTTTTACATTTTACTTACACAATCTTTAACTTTTAGTAAAATAAGATAACCGTTTTTTGATTTTAATTTTTGAACTTAAAACGATCGATTTCTGAACTTTAGAAATATTTTTATTTTCACTGAGTATTAAAATAAGGATTAAAAATTTAAACAATTAAAAATTATTTATCACCTTTAAACAACGTAATTATTACGTTAATAATACACTTATATCACCGTAATAATGTTTGCAGAGCTCACGAATCACGATAAGGACTTGTACATACTATAATTTTAAACTGTCCTTCCATATACATACATACCTTTGAAATTTAGGGACATTGATTTTTGGTTTTTTTTTTATATAGGAGCATTTCGATAGTGTCAAATCCAAGTACCGGCAAACAAGAGCGAATCCTTTACACAAATTTCAAAAATACCGACCCTCGAGAATACGACTACGTGCGTTGCGTTAGATACTTTTTTATGATGTTGGAATATTTAATGATTACAAGTGGCACATTTGACGGGATTGTATTAACAATGAACAGCAAAGGTGTATGTTGGCGGCATATCACCAAGACGCCGATGAATACAATGAAAAAATTACTCGGATTCGTACAAGTGCGTAGAACGAAAACACCTAGATCATTCCAACTTGTATATTACAAGTTATATTGATCGTAAAAAAAAAATTATATGGTCATTACCACGATTATTCTGCAAATTGGTAAACTGCATAGTCTACAACAGGGTGCTGGTATATATATTAAAATGCCTATGAGCTAGGCAAAGTCTTATGGCAAGCCAAAGTTATTAATAATTTATATTTTATAATGGAATCTATGAATATTAATTATTCATCATAAATAAAATTATAATACAAATTTGAAAATCTTAAGGTTATATACATATAGCAGGTACATCGTAGTAAGTACGATCCTAACCAACCTTAAGTGCGTATAACCTAAACTACGACATAGTTTATACTGTAAAATAATATAACCCATAAACTTATGTTGCACAATATATAATTCATACAAAATATAATATTATCTTAAACATAAATTAGTTATAATATTACTTAATACCTGTATTCACCGCCAGTTAATATTTCCAATATTATTTATGCTTACTTTTTTTTATATTGTACATATGTGCACAAATTAAATAAAGAATAACAATTAATTTATATTATTTTAAAATTTAAATTTAATATTATATTGTTTTATTAGTTGTATTAGCTTTGAAAATATATTGTTATTGGTTTCGATTTATTTGAATAGTTATCTACATTATAATATGTGGGTTTTCTGTAAGATGACGTGCTTGATAAAATATAGTAATATTAGCCATAATCAGATACATGTTCATGAAAAAAACCGCAAAGTGTTAACTTAAATTTTGTATTATATTTATCTAGGAAGCATTGCCAGTACGACTCAAAGAAGTACATGTTTTAAATGCTGGGTCGATAATTAGTATGCTGTTTAACATAATAAGACCATTTATGAAGAGTAATCTTATGAACCTGGTAAGTATTCAAGGCGTATTAATTTTATTTTATTTTATTCATAAATACGGGACAAGCCCAAAAACAATTATGTTAAATATAATATTTTTTTTAATTTTCATTTATTCTTCAAGAAGGTTATGAATTTATGATACCTATTTACTTTCCGCTGAAAACTGTTTCGATGTTTTATTTTTTATTGACACTTCGGTAATTATCAAATACTTACAAGTACCTATTTGTATTCTGAATTATTATCCAACACTTACCTACTTTATATAAGAAATTAAAAAAAATAGACAAGCCAACAGTCATGTTTTTTATTTAGTTTTTATTTATATAAACTAAATTACAATCTGTTAAATATACTCAACATTATTTGTGTTATTGACAAGTAAAAACTTAGAACAATTACACTCGAAACACGTAAAGAGGACCTAGAACAGAACAGAACATAACAGAACGGCAGCTTAAATAATTTATAAATAAAATCTGAAACACTTATTTTCTTTCAAGTTTTATATTTCATTCTATCAAAAATACAAATATAGATTAAAAGATTAATATGTTTATGCTGCGAGTTGTGTTTTGTGTTTTAGTTGAAAGTATTTCCAGAAGGTTCGACAGAAATTTTTGATCGCGTACCCATCGATATTATGCCACAAGAAATGGGGGGCAGTGGAAAATCACATTATGAATATTGCGGTAATTCACAATAACAATATACGTTCATATAAATTAAAATTATGGACAAATCTTTTTTTTTATTTAATCAATTTTTTTTTGTATTTGCAGAAGAAACGTACAATCAAATGATCTCTGCTCGTGATTATATTATGTCTCTATAAAGTAATAGTTCAATTATGAAATCATATTTTTTTTATCAGGATATTTTAACATTCATTTTAGTTTAAATTATAGAACTTCAAGCAATTTAATATAGTTATAATGGGTCACACTAACGTCTATTGTTCAACGGATCAATAATTTTTGTTTAAAGCAATAAATAATGACTTGTTTAATTGAATTTATCAAATATTTGGCATATTAAAGTTTAAATATTATTTTATGTACCTATTTAAAGTTGATATAAAATGTATACAATAACAATGAATTAAATTATTGACAAATAATTACATTTTTAATAATTTTTATTTGTATATTTATTTAATATATTAATTATATAATTGTATTGTTGAAATAATAATAATAAAAATAAAGCTATTAATGTTTAAAAACTAATGAGTTACTCGTGTGAAAATTTGTAGTAAGATTTTTAAAGAAAAACATTTTATGTTGGATGATTGTATTAAATCTCAAAAATAAAATCAATAAGTATAGGTATAATATTATAATAATATATGATTTTATGTATTCGAATATTTGTACTTACGGACATACCAAGATATTTTTATCTTCGATAGTTCATTCACACTAATTGTTCTTTGAATACATTTTAAAACCGTGGCGCCCGGGGCAACTATTTTTCCCCTCGTGCCGTCTCTTTATAATGAGGTACGCGGAAAATAGAAAGAATAGTGTTAATCTGTTAAATGAATTATCTATTGGTCCATGATATGTTTCATGAGTACTGTAAAAATATCAAATTCAAATAGGTCAAATATTAATAGTTAAATTATATACGAACTCATTAAAAGCTCCATTTTGCGTTTCCAACGAAACAATATATATAGATATCTTGAAATGCAAATATATACATTTTAGGAACCTGTTATAGAAACTTCTATACACGAATGCTAAAATACCTCGCAAAAGATCTCTTGCACTCAAAGTCTCAAACCCATTAGTTTCACTCATCTCAAAACATTCATCATTTACATAGCCTAATGTAATATCTAATAGTCGCCTATAATAAGACTATTTTTCAAGATGATTCCTTCTTCATCTCAAAATGATAATACTCATCGTTGGGAGTGAACCCATTGAGTGTCGTTCTCATATCACGCATTCCAAATGGCAAATGTATTATATATATTTATCACTTTTACTTGTTCCATAACATAATATGTGCAGATCGTATAATTATCTTGTAAAATAATAATAATAATTGAAAAAAACGATCACATATGTTTAATAAAAGGTTTATGATTAAGTGTTTAAACTCCCAAAAAAATTATAATTTACTTTAATATATTATACATTTTTGAAAAAATTATTATTGACACAATGACACCATGTCTTTAACAATTCAAAATTCTAAACTGATATAGTTATCGTCAAATGGTTCATACATTTATGCTAATTATTAACGTAATTACACATTTACAAGTAATAATTACATAATTAATACCTTTATCAATATTTTATACTATAATAGGTACCTACTTACCTATAAATTAACGTATTATGAAGGTACAATATAAATATATAATATTACCTAAGACAATTTTTTAAATAAACAATAACTAGGTATATAATTATAACTGTTACAATAATAAAATAATTATTAAAGTAAAAGCGTGTATTAAATATTTATTTATTTATTTTTATTTTTATAAGATAATATACAATCTATACCCAGAGGCATAATAAGAATAAATGCTAAGAATTTACAGTATGAATAGGGTGAGGGAAGAAACCATACAGTGATCGCACTTCTTTTGGCTTAATGTTAATATAATATATTTTCCATTTTCTTATTTGTTTTTTTTTTTTGATTTAATTTAAAATAATTTAGTTTTTTTTTCCATTTTTCATTAAGGAGATCTCTGCACCAGTTTCTTTTTAGAGAAAAAAGAAAAACCCACCGTGGTGGGTTTCCAGGAATTGTGTGGGTGCCAAGACCGAATATAAGAGGGTTAGGGTGAGAAGGCAGTTTGTTAAAAAAGCGTTTATAGAACGTTTTACCTTGTAAATGAGTAATTTTATATTTAATTTAGTATGTTTATTAGATAATAATATTTTAAGCAACCAGAGTCGCGCATTTAGGACAAAAATTAAATATTTATATAATATATAAAAACCATTGGACAATATTTGACTAATTTAGCAAGTGGTTATTAAAATTAACATTAGCTTTGGAGTCATAATTCGTGTATAAAACAATGTTATAATGTATTTTATAGTTTTAAAATATCAAATTCATTACTAAAATTTGCATGAAGGTAATAGCAATTAAAACAAATTATGAAAAATCTTAAATATGGTAAAAACTTGTAAGCTCTTAGCCTTGAAACACATACTCGTTTCACAAGATTGGACGTTATACCTTTCACATACAAATTGAATTAATTTGTTCATTCAGTAACTAGTATAACAATATTAGCTTACTTAATTAAAGGTAATCATTGAATATTTATACAATTGTAAAAGTATAATGATTAATGAGTGTTGTGGTGTTTGACTTAGATGAAATTGGTAATTGTCATGTTTAAAATAAACGTATTAAAGTGTAAAATGTAAAGGAAGTTTGTAAATTATTAAAAATGATTTT
Organism: Nasonovia ribisnigri; assembly: GCA_027563435.1. Classification (NCBI taxonomy): domain Eukaryota; kingdom Metazoa; phylum Arthropoda; class Insecta; order Hemiptera; family Aphididae; genus Nasonovia; species Nasonovia ribisnigri. The sequence continues at coordinate 97,478 of JANEHU010000687.1, read as the reverse complement.
AACCTGTCAGCTGTGCTTACCCATTTTTTTTCCGCTATTTCAAATTCTTTGTCACCTCGATTACATAATGTACCTAAACTTGTATATATTGTACCGAATTAATTTTATTTATCTTATATATATTTTTGTATATTAATAATAAAACAAAATATATAAGAATGGTTTTGGTTAAAAATTTAAAACTAATGATGAGGTGCCTAATGATAATCTTTTGATTTTAAAATCCATGTGTCGTTTCAAACTAAGTAGGTATACCTAAACATTGTAATTTTCGTTAACGATTACTTTCTTTACATTTATCAAAATAAATTTGGGATTGTATATTTAATTGTATATTATAATTAATATTTAATTAATAATTATATTTACTTGCACAGTGAATTAATTTATACAAATTCACTTTTCCTACGTTCACATATTTAATTGAGTTTAACTTGTAATATTGTATTACAATTACAGATCAATAATGAAATAGCTACATATAGATAAATAAAACGTATTGAACGAGTATTAAGCGTACACAATATTTCACTTGTCCTTTTGTATTGTTTATGTTCCCGGTTTCGTCCAATTTAAATAAGTAAATAGGAATGCTAGATTCTGTATTTCTGTTTAAATGATAATTAAAGATAAAAGATAAAAAGATTTTCATTGCATGATTTTAGTTTTAAACCTTTTAAGAACAAAAATAAAACTTTATTTAAATTAACATAAAATTACAACATAATATGTTAAAATTGTAATGTTTAACTTTACTGTTTATGGGGACTTAAATAGTCTACATATTTACAAAATGTAATTGTCTGTAATTAATAATATAATAAACTTAAGTTTTAAAATGTATGATATTGGATTGTTTGTAATTAATATTTTTTTTTTTAATTAAACAGAATAACTGAAATCTTTTGAGGAAGAATCGTTATTTGACGCTGGAATATTCATTTTTGTCAAACTTTATGCTTCAAAAATATACAAAAAATTGTGGCTGTATTTTCAATATTTTTAGATCACTCAAAAATACAAAAATCGATTTTTTTTGAAAATAATACAGTATTTGTACCTAAAAGTACAAACTAGATCAAATTACCTAACCAGGGTATGCATCGTACGATGTACTAATCATAATTAGTCTGTAAAAACCAACAATATTGTATAAACGTTTTTTTATTTATCATAATTTATTATTATTATTATCTTATATCAACGATGACGTAGAAGTGTGTTTTGATTGTAATTATCAGTTTACCAGCGTGACTATTGTAGAATATTATGCTTAGATGATAAGGTTATGTTTAACCATCGTATAGTGCGACTTATTTTAGCAGTAGTGCGCCAAACAAGTGTATGTTTTTGTGTTATGATGTCTGTTTTTTATTTTATTTGTGTCTGTCATCAACTTTTAGAATAGTAAAAAATAATTGGGTTTTCTTCAAAAGCATTTTTTCTGATAGGAAAGTAAATCTGGTTGGTACTTTAGGGGATCAAAAGAAAAAAATTCCCATTAGTTTTCAAAGGCACCGGGAAAAACAAAAAAAAAAATTAAGAAAAACGGGAATTTTTACGCATAATCGGTTTTTGACACAATCGATTTTGGTTTTTGTTGTAACTCTAAAACAAATTACCGTAGATCATGCAATTTTCACTGAATGTTTATGTTACCATTTAATTTACACCATGCAGTTTTCAAAATATTTTGATTTGGTTTGAACTGTTTACGTAAATTTTCAGTTTCTAATTTTTTTAGTATTTTTTTCTTTGAATGTCAATAAAAAAATTTTTGTTTGGCCAAAAAGCGTGAAAATTTAAAACAAGGATCCTGATATACCGTTACAATAGCAGTTGAAACATAATAGAATACATTGGCACAATTTTTTTTTATAAGCACTATTATAGTTCAAATTTTGACAAAATGTATCAAATTTAAAATTTAAAAATGATTTTGTCGTTAGATATTTATAAAATGTTCAACTTTTATATCTAAGTATAGATAATTTAAAACAAGGTTTCACGTAAATAGGTTGATAAATTACATTATTCACAATAATATCGTCAAATATATTTAGTAATATCATAAGCTGACTGACCGTCTTCGCATAGAATCGTTTTTCGTATGCATTGATTTTATACTATTGATTTTAAATTAAACTACATCCATTAAAATGACCCACTTGCTCAATTTTTTAATTTTATTTGGCACCTTATCCATTGGTTTTTAATGGTTTTTTACAATTATTTATTTTGTATTCATGGGAAATTAAAACTTTGATTCTTGTTCAAACACAGGAAAAAAAATAATTATTGCAAAAAATACTGTCAAGTTTATTATAATATAAATAACTAACTTGTAAATATCCATATAATATACTAATAGCCTCAGTTTTCCAATGTATTTCTGATTAAAAAAAAAAAATGACTTATGTATAGTCATATTAATAATAATAATAATTCTGGTTCTGAAATTTCTTATAGGTACCTACATAAATGTATGTAAAATGTATATACAGTATACACACAATATATGTATAAAATTATATTATAAGGGAATATTTAGAACGCAAATCCACGAAATATTATTGAAAGAAGTAGTTTTCCTTGATAAGTACTGTACTGCAGTAGGTATGCTCAATTTCACTTGAATGTCGGTATGTTTATTTTATGATAAAGGTACTTAGTGATATAGATGTATTTGTTTTTATTAAATATACATAAGGAACAAGTATATACATGAATAAAAATTATATTAATCATATGGACTTAATATTTATACAACTTTTACCACAACGGTTAAATATTACTATTTACTCATTACTCTGATGCACCTACCTACTTAGGTATTTTATTTAATATAAATTATTAATGATATTGAGCTAATACAATATTCGACCTAATTTAGTACTATGGTTAACAAATTATAAACACATATGAATTAATACATTTTCTAAGATTCTAATGAGAAATAATTACTTAATGTATTTTACAATAACATTGAATTGATATGGATTAACTAAATCGATTTTTAAATATGTATATTGATTATTTTGTGATAATTACCAAATATTTTCTCATCGGTTTTACCGACCATTTGTTTATTACATTTTTGTACTACCTAGAATTTAAAATATTTATATTTATAGAATTATATGTTTAGCAGTCAGAACGTGTATATCATGAGTCATCGAGTGCATATTTGAAAAAAAATAATCATTAAAATCCTTGTCAAAAATATCTATTTAGATATAAAAAACTTCATAATATTTTACTTATATGCGTAATATTGAAAAAATAATTAAAGACCCAATACTTAAGTATTTTGGTACTGAAAAGTACACAAAGTACACGTATAAAAGAGTGAAAAGGTTCGTATCTTCGAACTTTATATACCTTATTATTAATCTAAAAACTTTGAAAAATGTATTGGTACAGTAAATAATAATATACGAACCTCGTATTAGCAAAAATACTAAATAGTGTAAAGTCCTACAAATAATTTATTTTAAATAACAACAAAATAATAAAATAATAATTTTTCATTTAATTATCCAATTTGAATTTTCAAACGATTTAAAAAAAAAAATGGTGTGGATATTGGCTATTATTATTATTTATTTTTTATTATTACAAATTGGATTGTAAAAATCCATTTAAAATCTGTGAACAAATATAACAGTCATATAAAGTATTTGATAAACTTAAATAAGAGTAAAAATAATAATTATTAATTATGTGTAGTATAAAATAAGGTGTAATCAAAATGTATAAGTGAATAATATAATATATTTGACATTTTTAAATCGATATATGTCAAACTTGTGGATTATGATGAATCTTGTATTACATTTTTAAGCTTTTTGGCAGAGGATAATATTTAAGTATAAAAGCAAAATAATATAATATATTTTATCAACAAATTGAAAATGTTAGTAAAAATGAGCCAAAATATTAAAATAATTATATCATATGTAAGAAATATTAGTTTAAATATTTGATGACAATTTAAAGAATCCGTGGGTATTTGTTTTTGAATTATAACAAAAAAACAAAATCGATTTTGTCAAAAAATGAAATTGTGTTGTGGAATTAAATAATATATTTCTCTGTTTTTTTTCTAAATATTTAGAAAAGTACACGGAATTCACTTTTTTTCCTCCGTAGTAGGTACCGACTCCAATTTTCCTCAAAATATCACCCTCAAACTTGAACATTGAAGCTTTTTTTTTACCATAAGAAATGTCACAAGACACACGGACAAATAAACATCATTGTTAATCGATTCGCTAACAGAACCTAAAAAAAGATATTGAAAAAAATTGACGCAACTCTTTTAATAAAATATAATTGGTGTACTCGGTCGATAAACAATAAGATAGGTAGTAGGTACCTATAAATTTCATGTGCGTTATACGTATTGAATGGGATCCATTGTTTCTGCTGCTCGTGGCGGCGTTCATGTTGACCTTGCCCTTCTCCAAGTTGGTGCATAGTATATTATACGATGTATTATTATTATACATTACAATATACCTATACATATCTACATAATATAACTATACCATGGTATACCATGCCAATAAACTGGTTGAAGATTGACTCGCAGAGTGACTTGGTCGTTCGACTGACTAGGATATACGGTTTACGAAAAGATAATATTTTATATTATTTTAATACACCATACACGATATGCAATAATATCGCGCGACGCTCACGTGAAACCGGAAAATAATATATTATATCGTATTGGCGGCATACGTGCCAACTTTATGAGTACCTACGACTGCAGATAGCAAACAAATTGTTGTATTTTATTTCGCGAATAGCTATAGTGTGCATAGTGTGTCTTTAGCCTATACGTATCGAGAACTCATCGACATGACTTATTCCTCGTCGACACCGTTCAGCGAATACCTGCAAATAGAGCAGAGCAAATATCCGGAGCTCACGTTTGACGATATCCAGAAGTTAAAGGAGAGCTTAGAAGACGACGAGAATTTACCGCCTATATCGGGTTAGTGCCTATATGTATATAATAAACAGCGTGATACGCCGAGCATGTTCATCTCCCCCCCCAGCTCTTTTTTCATTTGTAAATTAATTTAATCAAATGCTGATTTTTGGAATCTCTAAGTACTTAGGTACTAGTCAGTGTTTTTTTTTTTTTTTTTTTGGGGGGGGGGCTTCTATATCAATCTACCAAAGAAAAGGTTAGATCTTCGTGAAGAATTAATACTCTGATGGTGAAATGGTCATAGAATATTTGGGGCGGGGGCTAAGGCTATATTATGCTTACATTAATAGGGACAATAGTTTTAAATGCTTAGATATTTATGCAATTTAAGAAGAGTTCAAGAGTTCTATGGCGATATAAACTTTTTTTCCAAATGAGAACTACGCTTTTTTATTGTAAGTAATTCAGTGGTTTTTTTTTTTATGTTAAAAGTAAGCTCGCTTGTGATTTACCGTGTAGTCGTGTATGTAGTGTTCATTAATTTATTTATGAATAGTCGCATACATAATATATTATTGTCAGTTGTTATTTGTGGATTAATATTTGTACCTGCACTCAATTTATAATTTTCTTTCCCATAGGTGAAGATTCCTTTTCGCATAATACTCCTTAATAATTAAACTAAGGAATCCTACGCTCAAATATCAGTAATAACAGATAACTAGAGCGCCCATTTGTATGCGTTAAAAAACAACCAAATAAGCTCGAAAAATCTTAAATATGCATAAAATATATGCACTATAAAATGATCAAATGTGCATGAAAAGAAAAATATGTACTGAAAATTTAGCAAAATACATTTATTTTCTAAATATTTAATTAATTATTAATTATTAATCGAAACTATAAAAAGAACTATATTTGTTTAAGATTCTGAGCGGAGCGATGTATGTATCGGTTTTACAAAGATGTGTGGATTTTTTCTTATTTTTTTTTTTATTTGTGTCTGTAATCGCCTTTTAGGACAGTCAAAATGCTTAGATTTTTTTTCACAGTATATTTTTAGTAACTATAGTTGGTATTTTTTTTTTTGGGGGGAGGGGGTCAAAAATAAAAAATTCCTCAAGTAAAAAATGTTGACTTGTTTTGAGTTGTCTACGGACATTTTCAGATTCCAATTGTTTTAGTTTTTTTTCTATAAATGTCAATAAAGTTGTATTCATTGGGTCAAAAAGCATGAAAATTTTATAAAAGGCTCCTAATATTGTATTACAATGATAGTTCAAAAATATTAAGAATAAAAATATCACAATTTTTTTATAAGAATTTAAAGATCGAATTTTGACAAAATACGTAAAAATCACGAAAATACGCAAATTATTTTGAGTTACTTAGTAATATTATAGGACGACAGACCGTCTTCGCTCAGAATCGTTTTTCGTATAGGTACAATGATTTTATATCAAGGAATTCAAATTTAACACCATACATTGCAATGACTCACTTATTGTAACCTACTGTACAGCAGAGGGACATTCACCCACTCGTTGTTCTTTATATTACAATTGTAATTATTTGTAAAATGTCTAAAAAAACGAAAAACAGTGAAATATGCATTAAACGATAAAATATGCAATTAAAATCGTAAAATAAGCCATTAAAAAAAAAAAAAAAAAAAAAAACGGTTAAATGTCGAAACATGCAAAATATTATGCATCATAAAAGATACATAGTTTACATCGTTATGTCATGAAACAAATTTTGTGCTTACTTAGCATATTATGTGATCAATCAGAATAAATATGCAAATCCACACAAATCCACGCTCTCCTAATAACGCGTAGGTATAACAAATAGATTTTGAAACGTGAATTGAATTTAGAAACGAATGAATAATTAATACTAAAAATTAATAAAACCCATCAGTTGCTCGCTAGTCACGATCTAATAATAATAGTATAATCTATAATTTATGATTACACTCATTATTACATGGTAAATTACTTTTAACGGACAACATCTCGCGAAGTTGGCCTGCATAATAAATTTAATATAACCAGAATATAATGAATAAGGCATAGGTAATGATTAATAGACAGTCATTAGATATTAAAAGTTATCGTGGCATACGTGTATTAAACGTAAGTCTATTATTGCTTCTAAGTTTGGACAAAAATATTTAAAACTTCATAGTTTTTTTTGCATATTTGAGGTTTTTATCATAAGTACCTTTATTATTTTTATTTATACATTTTTCGGCTAATCTGGAGATTTTTTTCAGGGGTTTACGTTTACTTTGATAATACTTTGACTTTCATAGTTTTATCACCGAAAAAGTATTTTTAGATTATAATTATCAATAGCTCTCTGTCAATGAATGAAAAATACTAGCTACATACATACTGAATTTGTATAATTATACTGCAGTTATTTAATTATTTTTCAGAACATATTTTATAGAAAAAAAACAATTTTAAATAATCAATAAAATAACATAAAAGTAAAAATGTTACTACAAAGATTTATATAAAATAGTTTTTATAAAACCTAATTTAACATGTAAATAGTATTCACTTTTATGTACCTAATTCCTTAATTTTAATATTAATTTTATTTAGACGATATTTGGCTTTGCTTTCTAGAATAATTATGTTATGTATTATACAATATTATGTAATGAGAGATGTTTTTTTTTCAGACAAAAAATATTTGGCATTTCTACACAGCTGTAATTTTAATATAGAATTAGCCAAAAAGACCATCCAGAGATGTTACCGATATCACTTCAGGATTCCACAAGTATTTTGTGAATTGGACCCATTAGCCGATGATATAGATTTGAGTTATAATTGCTTGTAAGTAATTAAACGACGATTGATTTAATTACTATTTACTATTTGGACATTTTTTGTTATTGTGGAAATTATATTATAATTATAGCTAGGATTTCAATGCCTCAAAAAAACTGAAAATGACTAAAAATTCTAAATATTACACTAAAATGTTTTTAATTTTTATTAATTTTGGGATAAACGATAGTGTACATTTTAAAGAATTCTAAAAATGTTTTACGGAGAGAACTCATTATTTTGGACTTCATTAAACCAGAAGGACAATTATTTCGATTCTCCATTAAACATTTAACTTTTGGAATTTTTAATTGAATTAATCTTAGAGGAAATCATTTAAAATAATTAACTAAAAATTATAGAAAATAAATTCATGTTATAACAGCGTAAAACTTGTACTGAACGATACCGTTGGATTTAATACTCTGACAGATTAGACTACCATCAGGCCGTTACTCGTTATCTAGGCCCTAGGGAGGGATCGCCAATCTTTTTGATGTCCAGGCCCAAAAACGAAATAGAAAACTCTTCACGGGCACAATTTAAATATACCTTATTTTCTTTTAAACAAAAATGTATACAGGTAATCATATAAAATTTAGTTTATTTAAGTTCAGAACTATTAGGTTTATTAATTTAACAAGGTATCTACATACCATAATTTAACACGCAGATTCCAGTCCATACTATCTTAGTTCGAGATTTTTATACAAATTATAAATTTTACTTGCGATCACATGCAACCCGCGCGCTTCGGATGCCGACTCCTGGGCCCTGATCTAGGATATGACATTCACATTACTATTTTACGATGGTATCCCAGCCTCAATAATAATATATTGTTCTGAATTGGAAGACTAATCGAACATTACCTATTATTATTATTATTATTATTATTATTGTAAATAAGCCATAGAGAAAAGAATGTCAGTGTATTAAAATATTTTAGGAATATGACTGTAAAATCTCCCTTACCCTTTTCATTTTCAAAAAAATTACTTTTAAGTGTTTCATACATATTTATATAGGAAATTAGACATAGATATTGTATATAAGCCCTTAGGGATTAAAAGTGTGAACTTTTTCATAATAAATAAACTAATTGTGAAAACTGAAGAGAATGTGTCTTGGAAAGTGTCTTATACATTTGTAATTTTTAATGTTTTGATAGACATTTGGAAATTTGTTATTTTTATATCAACAACCTGAAAATGTATTATTTGATACAAAACCAATATTATTCTAATTTAAATAAAAACCAAATATTTAAATAAGCGTTCTATGATTTTGAATTATTGCACTCTGCAGTAGGTACCTTTATTATTTTAATTTATTCAAATACAGTTTTTAATTTTGTTTATTTAGTATGAGTGTTAATATCCTTATCATTATCATGTTAGATAGAAAACACAATTTTTTTATTAGTTTTTACGCCCTTAACTTTGCAGTGCTGGTACATACAGGAAATTGCATGATAGATAATTTCCCTATAATTGAACAAGGACCTATACCTGTAAATTACGACCTTGAGTCGCGAAACGATTACTTGAAGTCGGTGAGTCATGAGTGTAAAATTTAAAAATCAAACCAAGAGGTAAACAGTGGTACATATTTAGATTTTAGTGTACGTATAAAGTGTACAGTATAGCTTAATAGCTGACACTTTATAGAAAAATAAACCACCGAGTAAAATTAAAATTTTATGAAGTTTATTGACACGGCGGACGTATGCGTTATCATAAGTTTTTGTCAAATCATTTTTGTGTATATTATGAAGCTATAGGTAATTGTAAATTTTTTAACTACGTTTGTTTGAAAAGATTTGTTTTTAGTTATGTTAATGTGTATAATGCGTGTTGCTTAGTAATTCATTTGAAAACTTGTATTTAATATTTGGCTGAGGTGGAAATAATGACTAGGTATACTCGTATAATATGTTAATTGGTCCAAACTACATGTATATATCTTTGTATTCACATATTAATATTATCATTATTTTATTTATTAGGATTCGTTTTTTTATTTTTTATAAAATACGTTTACTGTTAATGCGTTTGTTTGTTTGTTTAACGTCCTTTGGCTTTTCAGAATAATGCATATTAAGTAATATTACTAAATGTATTGAGTTGACAACCTCGATGCTAATCATTAATCAGTATAGCGTAGGAAGTAGGTACCTATATGTAAGCTAGTAAAAAGTATGTTGCTATTATTAAATTCTGCAATTGACAGAAATGTATGATATAACTGCTCTAATAGAGTGATATTTTCTACGTTTTAGATATTTTTTTTTAAATTTAAGTTTTGTAAAATTTTCAAAATTATTATTTATAATTTTAAATATTTAATCAAACAATACATTTTAATAAAACTGTAACTCGCGTTGATGACAATATATAATATTATAAAAAAATAATCTCGAGTTTCTTAAAGTATTTATAGTATTATTTAGTAATGTAAATTCAAGAATTTTATAATAAAACATTTTATTTAAATATAAAAACAACTTTAACTGAAACGAATTTTGTGTGTAAATAAAGTCTCCTTGTATTAATGAATATTTATCCATAGATAGTTGTAATCTTAAATATAATAAATATAATATAATTAATGAAACAAAATAGGTACTTGAGTGTTCGAGATAATAATAAAACCCTACGTCTTCAGTTAAATATAACCCTCATCCAGGTGACCACGTGGCCATTATATTAGTAGATATTCTCTTATTTTTATAATGAATAATCGGGGTGAGAATTTGTTTTTAGTAATATAATTATTACCTTGGACATTTTAGAAATTTCTATCGAGTGGATTTAAAATCAAGATCTTTGACTCTGGTATAGAGCGAGGAGAATACCTACTTATTAGTATTGGTTTCAATTCTCCAAACTTTAAACTAAGTTTTTAGATATTTACAGGATTATAATAATACGTGTGGTGAGATTGTAAATTTATTGATAAGAAATATCCGCTGTTTTCATGGCTAAATAATTTAAATGTGACAAGATACGTATTACATACATAAATATATTTAGTTTTATTTTTTTGATTTGTATAGGAGCATTGGTCAAATGCCTACTGTTAACACGGACAAAAATGAACGAGTTCTATTTATGATGTTTCAAGATACGGACCATGAAATGTTCGAATATTTGTCACTTTTCAAATACCTCGTTATGTGGATGAACTATACGCTTTTGAAGTACGGTACGTGTGACGGAATGGTTATCGTAGTAGATTCTAAGGGGTTAAACTGGCGCCACATCGCAAAATTACCCATTGGAATAGCTGGTAAAATGTTGAAATTCTTGGAGGTAAGTTGATATTTGAACTATAGTCTTTATAACAATAATGGCAATAATATCAATATTATTATATTATTATGTATAATTTTACCAAGCTATATTATATTTAAATTTGAAACGTACCTATAGAAACCTATATTATAGAAACCGAATTAAGACCTCTAAGCTCTAGGGCGAATTATTGGTTGTGGGACCCCACGAATGAAAATAATACAGTCTGGTTCTTATATCCTTATTCCTATAGCCTATAGTATAAAATTGTTTTTCCTTCTTTGCTCCACTGAGGTATTTTTTTGTTTCAGACACAATACCTTCTATAGTAGGTATAACTCAAAAACTAATAACCGCAGGTACTTAAAATGTTCACATAATATTTATATAACAATTTTCCATACATCATAATAAGTCATTCTAAAAATATTATGACTCTTTTTGAGCAGCTTGAAATTTTCGATTTTTTAAGTTTTTTTTTTTCAATTATTTCGATGAATATTTTTTTGCTAGGTCAAAATATTTTGAAAATTGATTACAAGGTTCCTTTTAAGTTGTTATTGTAATAAATAAAAAAAAATTTGAGCGTCTGAAATTAGAATTTTAACAAATTCTTGTCAAAATCGTGAAAAATTTAAAATATTATATTTTTAATATTTGTATATTTTATGTACATATACAATTGCATTTTCAAATGCATTTTTTTCAAAAAAAAAATGTATTCAATACATTTTTACTTTAATGTGTAATACTCTAATAGTAAAATAAATTACTCTAATAGCAATAATATCAAAAATATACTTAGTACAGTCAGCTAACTGACCATCTTCGCTCAGGATCGTGTTTCGTATACAATGATATTATATAATTGAATTCAAATTTAACACATACCTACATTACAGTTACCTACACGATTCCTAATATACAGAAAAACGGCGTACCAACTTGTACACCTTTTTTTCATAGTATATTTTTTCACTTTAAAAATACAAATGACAACTAAAGTGAATTTTTTAATGTTACAACTGTATGTATCCAATACGTATGTGGGCCCCGATGTTGTGTTCTACCACCAGGCCACTTTTAAACTGGAAACCTTTGTTGTGTAAGTGATATCGTGTGTCTCTTGACTTTTTCCATGCATTTGATTGGTCCATAACGACCTTAAACACGCTTAAATATAATAACATAACGAAGTCGAGAAGACCACGTCTATAGAATGTCACCCAACTAGTTTCTTAATAGAGTGACTTGCTGGCATTGGAAAAAAAATAAGAACTTATCATTAAAAAACATACTCAGATAATGTATGCCGAGTATGCTGCCTTTTAATAAGATCATAATATTATTTCATATGATTACAATATGATTACATATTAAATGCGGTTTGTACCTATTGTAAAATTCAAATAATAATATTATATTTGTAGATGGTTATTGGTATTACCATACGTTTTATTGAATCCATGTTCCCGAAAGACCATTTTCCCGATACCAAAAATCTTGAGTTGATTTTCTTTAGGTATTTAAAAATTATATTATTATAGGTTGTTGATATATAACCTAAACATTACTAATTCCTTTACCCCATATGTAATATTTACAAGTAGTTATTTTATGTTTCATACTATTATTATATGGATATTTGATCGCAATAACGGCATAACATATCAGTTATATATTTTCAAGTAGGTAAAACTGTAAAAGGGTATATATTATGTATGGATATTTAATAGAGCAATTACTAATAAGTATAATAAAGATAACAATAACTCGTTGACAGGTGATCGACGATAGTTTAAGCCAGCTTGTGGTAAAGGTACTGTCACACTATCGTAATTCCAGTCATTGCGTTTGTAGTGGTTTACATAGGTAATTGAATATTTTTTTTTGTTTAAATGAAAAATTCTGTGTCGATTCTGTAATTTGAATGCGATAGTAGGCAAACAAATTTCAAGTGATTATATTTATTTACGATCCAGAAATACAAGTATAAGGAAGAACATTTGGGACAATCATACATTTTACTTAGAGCGTACTGCATGAGCATTACAGCATTTTATCCATCCTATAAGTCATAAGAGGCGTTGGTCTCTTCGTTAAAGAGCCAGAACATGATCATCCAGCGAATGAAGAATAACAGTGTGCTGCTCAAATTAAAACGTTTAGTTTAAAGTGAATGATAGTAGAAAATCCAAAACCAACACTTGCTAAAATCTTACTTAGGTACTGAACTAGTTAGTATATCTAAAGTAGTTTTGAGCCGATTAAAATTTAAAAGTAAGAGAAAACTGAAAAAATGCACGAAAAGAGCTCGACCGCATATTTTGTCACTCAATCCCAAGATATTATCAGAATTAACAGATATCAGAAAATTTAAGAAGACATTAGAAGGTAGGTATCTAGAGAAAAATTGTTTACTATACATTAATTCGTGAGACGATAATAATGATTTCTACGAACAAATGTTTTTGTGTTTTTAACTCGTAGGAATATGGACCTATTAAGAAAAAGTGATTCTTATAGGTAGCAGGTTTCTGGATGAAAATTTCAATTAAATTAATTTTTAATAACAATTAGTAATATTATCATACAAAATGCACGCACCTGGTGTGATTTATTTAAGTGGCAATTTATTTTTTGGAGTATTTTGATATATTATAAAATTAAAATTTCGAATGAGAAGTTGATCAGTTATAACTTATAAGTTAACCTTAAATACTCACAACTAATAATTATCATCAAACTATTTTAAAATTTATTTTTTTATTCATAATGTATTGCTTTGTACAGTGTTGCCTAACCAAAAAACAATTACTGCGGTGTTGTATTTTAAAATTTGAACACTATGTGTATATTATATTACATATACAACCAAAGCACGGAGTTGTTGAATTTTATTCGTTTAATAATTGAAAATTTCTCTTATCCAGATTTGTTCGTACATTTTTACCAAGTTATCACTATTCTGGGAACAGTGAAAAGTGCTAGAATAGTTTCAAGAACAATAGCATACAATTTTGTTACATTTGTATTGACTTTTTATTATTTTATTGATTTTTTACTATATTATATTATATTATAGTACTATGTAACCTATAACATTAACATTTTCAAGTAAAGAAAAATTAATTTGGGACTTTTTGGGAAAAATATTTGGGTTTTAAATTTTTTGTGAAATTATTTTATGTAGAAATGGTCATTCAGGAATACGAACGGTTTCGGTAAATGTTTAATTACCGATTAGGTACCGACTATGTAATAATATATCTGTATACAGCCGAATATCTTTGATAATATAGATACATAGATATAGGTATAATAGGTAGATTATAGATGTATCATCGTTTCCGTCTTTTGTTGAAATCGATTGAGTATTTTTTTAGTAGGTATATATCAGAGTTGGGCAAAATTTTATCTATAGATAATTATTCGAATAAAAAACTATTCGAATAATTTTTAACTATGGTTATTCGAATAAAAATGTATTTGAATAATTTTCAACTATGATTATTCGAATAAAAAACTATTCGAAAAATTTTCAACTATGATTATTCGAATAAAAAACTATTCGAATAATTTTCAACTATGATTATTCAAATAAAAATGTATTCGAATAAAAAACTATTCGAATGATTTCTATACAATTATTCGAATAATTTTCAACTATGATGATTCGAATAAATTTTAAAGACGGTTATACGAATAATTCTTGGTTATTTAATTTGATTAAACATAGTTCATAATAAAATCATTTTTTTTTTAGATATTGCTATTATAATCGTATATAACATAAAATATTACCATTAAATATTATTCATATTATAATATTATAAGACTATTATTAAAATATAATTTAAAAAAACATATCTAATTTTCTAATTCTTAACTTTCTTCTATTGAAAGATATTTGTTTATTGTTTATTCGAATATCTATGTTTAAAATTGAATCGGTTAATTTTTTATTCGAATAATAATAGTTGATAATTAATCGAATACATTTTTATTCGAATTATTGTAAAAATAATTATTCGAATGATTTTTTATTCGAATAATAATAGTTGAAAATTAATCGAATACATTTTTATTCGAATTATTGTAAAAATAATTATTCGAATGATTTTTTATTCGAATAATAATAGTTGAAAATTAATCGAATACATTTTTATTCGAATTATTGTAAAAAAAATTATTCGAATGATTTTTTATTCGAATAATAATGTTTTTAAATTATTCGAATACATTTAAATTCGAATAATTGTAAAAAAAATCATTAGAATAATAATTTATTCGAATAAAATGTTATCTAAATAATCATCTAGATAAAATTTCATTCGAATAACGCCCAACTCTGGTATATATAATTATATAAACGTCAACCATACACTTTTTCTTCAATATATAATATATATGTTACTCGATCTTACAGTGAAGTCAGAACACAAAGTCGAAGACAATTATATACAGTCATAATTACTATTTTATCATCTGTAACCAATGATGACAACCCTATATTACATTATAAACAAAAAAATTTTCAATTTTCATAAGCTGAATAAAATACATGCGCGAACCACCCTAGCTATACCAACCTACCTATATGGGTTGAAAACGAAGCTACAAACCCTCTCCGAGTTTCCAAGAATCTTCTGATATATAACTTTATTAGAAATGGTTTGGTACTTCGGAAGGTAATGAGTAATGACTGTTGATTTCATAGAGGATAAAGAAAGATATATTTATTTTTATATATAATATAGGTTAAACTATTTTACCGAAACTACTGTCCTAGTTTAATTTTGCTTAGTAGGTACAATTTCAAGATTTTAATTATTTCAGGTTCAATAATTAATATTTATAGTTGTATTTTAAAGTTATTATTGTGAAATGATATTGCTATAACTATATATTGAGTAATTTATAAAACAAATTTGGTTAAATATTGTTACTTTACAATAAAATCTAACTATATAGGTAGTTAGTCGAAATTATCGACAAACTGAATTATTATAACTTGTAAGCCATCAGTTATTACAATATAAAAATGCACGATAATTAATACACTTATGATATTTTTAGGTTGGTCTACCAGTTCGTTTAAAAGCTGTACATATTTTAAATGCAGGATCGGCTACGCAAATGATAATGAAAATGGTAACACAATTCGCTAATCAAGATTTATTAGAAAAAGTAAATACAATTTTAATATACTATAAAGGGATGTCTATATCATAATTCATAATATTTGATAAGACATATTGCTTGTAAAAAAAAATGGACAGTAGAAAACATTGTAATTTCGATTTATATTTTATTGTATTATAAATTATAATACATAATTTAATTTGCCTACCTAATACCATGTTATAGAACCAACTAACCAAGAAATAATTATTTATTGAAATTCATATTTTAACGTACAAGTTACAATTCAAATTAAATGAGGAATTATACTAATTCATAAAATTAGTGTATTAGTATGAGTATATAGGTGATTCAAGATAGGTCTTTGTCGAGGCAATTTTCTCATCTATTTTTTTTTTATAGATTAATTTTTATTCTGTACCTATATTAAAGTTAAATAACATTTAGTATTATAAATTTATAAATTATAATAATAAACATATCAAACATATTAGGTATTGCGAATAATTATTTTTATAAATTATAATTTTGTAGATTTTAATTTGCTCATTTTCAAGATGAAAAATGTTCTACTTTCCCCTCACAATCAAAAGGCTTAAGGACATTAAGATAGACATATCATTTAATAGTAAGGTGCTATTAATAAATTGTATAGTTGCAAATGCGAGCATTAGGTACGAGTTTGTGGCTTTATCTACCAAAATCCAAATCAGTTATTTTCTATTGAGTTTCTAATCTGTTCAAAGGCATCTCTGTAAACTTCAGAAACGTAATTTTTCATTAAATTCGATTTGCCTGATGTGTTTTGATTGGTTTCACGGAATTTAGAATTTTTAGTATTTTCAAAAGAATGTTACTGGTTTTCGAGCCAGATGAATAATCGATTTTATCAAAAGCTAAATGATGATTCACCCAGTTTATACTTTATAATAACGGTTGGAAACTCATTCGGCCGGACACTGTTAAACAGTGTCGAATTCGTTTTATATAGAAAAAGGCGATTAACCACGGTTAATGACTTATGACACTGTTAACTATTCGTTTGATATTTAATTTTAATTTTTAGTACGTTGAAATACTCCAAGAAATATTTTGCTTTGAATTATAATATTAGAAACGTGTGTCATTAACAATTAAAAAATTGAAATAATAACTGGGTTTTAGATATAATACATACATAATATTATATTATTATATTATATACATATATATAGACATACTAGAAAAAATATTTTTTTTTTCAAGATTTTTGTTTTTTTCATGACTTGAAATTATGTAAGGAAATTATTTTCAAAAACGTTAATAAATAATACGTATTCTTCGATTAAAGAATCAGTCATACGTAATAGTAACTTAAGGTTGCAGGTGAAGTGACCTTTCTATTGCATTACTGTATCACGTGTACAAAACGGCCTATCTTTATTCTTCCTACGTTCACCTAACCATTGCGATTACTTCACTGTATTATTGCAGGCTAAAATTAAAATAAAAACTTCGTATTTTCTATACATATTTTTGAATTACTGTAAAACAGAGTATGAACAAATATGTATTGAGTGCAACAGCAATTTTGAATAGTTTTATATCGTTAGAACTTATAATTTATAATTTTCAGATAACACTTCATCCAGTCGGTTCAGATGATATTTTCAATTACATATCGAGAAATGAATTGCCTGCAGAAGCAGGAGGATCAGGGAAATCTCATAGTTATTTCAACGGTAATGATAAGCTCCCACGCACTCAATAGCTTAGAAGTTAAGAACTTATGTCATAATTATTTTTATTATTTTATTCATTAGATGAATTGTACAATGACTTGGTTGATATTCGTGATGATTTTCTTGAGCAGAATGAAATATTAAGCAACCAAATGATGTATATGAATCAACGACTTGAACAACATGACAGATAAACTATAGCAATATAATATTTTAAGAAAAACGTATTTTATGAAACTCATTAAGTTACATTTTAAAACAACTTAAAACACTATACCTAGAAAACGCCAATTTATAATTATTAAGTGAAATTATTTTTTAACTAATTTATTGTACCTAGGTTATGATAATTATTATTATATTACTATGTTTTTATCGATAGGAAACTTAGCATAGTTTAAAGTGAATTAGATAAACAAATTACAATAATTTAATTTAAGAATTGTGTTTGTCATAATTGTATACTTGATAACAATTTACAAGTTTACTTCGTTATTGATTAATAATTTATGTAATACTTTTAAATTACCATTTTAGAGCTCAACCATTTTTGAATACGAGTATCGTTTTGTAAATTTTTTAAATTTTTTTTTAATTGAATAAAGTTGAACTATTTTAAAAATTAACCATTTTATCGTTTACATTTTCTAGTTAGCTGGCTTCTTATTAAACAGCGTTTTAAAAACAGATTGATTAGTAAGAATTGTTTTCTAAAATGGATACAAGCGGAGTTCCGTCAAAAAAGTTTGAAAATGTAATACAAGGTACTTCAAAAGTATAGTTATAATAATAGTAGACAAATATTAAAGATACGTATGCACAATTTCTTTTTTATAAGCGTTTAAAGTAAAAATATTTACGAAATTAGATATTTAAATGACCAGTTATTCATTTCAGTTATTTTGTTATAATTTAAAAATTTAATTGTGGGTACCTACCTATACGGCTATCCTTGAAACTTTTAAAGTATAATATAATATTATGCTGTATAGACACATCCATCACAGTGACACCCTAGACACTTACTTATACAGTACAACAGAGTGGTAGGTCACTATTGCCCACTTTTTTTTTAGTTGTATTTTGGCGTTCATTATACATAATATATAAAATAGAAACCGATATTGAATTATTCAACATAAACATATATTATTTTTAATCAATGCGATTTAGGTATACCCAATCTACTTTTTTTTACAAATTTACAACTATCTAATCTATACAGTAGCTGTACAACAGCACAACATACGCCAAAGAATTATTTGGCGCGGGACCAAATTGTTCGGCGTTTTCGTTTGATCACCGGGTCTGGTATTTTCACATCCGAATTCTCGGTGCAGCAAGTCCACGCAAGCAACCTGTGGCAAATCATCTCGATCCCGTTATTTGATCACTCGAACCAGAAGGCGCGTTGTTTACCGTTTCCTGCGTCACTGCAATGTTCGGCCAGGAATAGTATAATGTTTTCAGTGGTGTTGCGACTAATTAATCGTAATAGTAATAGTTTGCCGTTCTCGTGCAGGCTCCGTTTAAATGCACGGGAGTTAACGAAATTGAACGCAAGGAATACGGCCAGTGTCTATATTGAGGCGCCGTTTCTTCAGCGACCACCGGTTCCATTATCTTATCAACCGTATAAAAGTTCGGTCGGCCGTAAGATTATCGACTCTTTTATTTGATCCCTCGTATAGGATTGCGCTTTGTTTTTCGTTTCGATCATCAACGCAATGTTTGGCATGGAGTAGAATAATTTCCTTAGTCGATGTGTGGAAACGTAATAGTTTTCTTGTCACTTGCAAGCAACCTCGAAGTCAATCGGGTTCAAAGTATTCGAAGACATGGTTATAATAGAAGACAGAAAATTAGGTAAATACTCAATTATAATAGATTCGTATTGTATAGACAATAATCCGCAAGCAATCTTATACAACCGTGAAACGAAACACAAATGTTATTTTAAGAGTACCTGACCATTCGCATAGAAACTATATAGGTATTATACGTACAATATGACTACTCTTAAAAAAATGTGGTTATTCAACTCATTTTATGTGTAACTCGCTGTAGTAAGTGCAACTCAGCCACCCTTGTAGGCAATCCGACTACGTCGGATCACGGACAACGCCGATGAGCTGCTACATATGTAAAAATTCGATTTAATGCATGCTTGTACCTGATCTGCCCGAATAACCAATGGCAACCAATAGTAAATAAATACTAATTTATACTAATTATTTCTCCTATAACCAATAGCAACAATTCATAAACAAAAATGTCTATCGTAAATCTCATAGTCCCTGTTTGAGTACCTCCCGGGGTTGGGCCTACCGGGTTAAATTGTAAAACTAAACCATTCACGGATCCACTCAAGCACACACAAAAAATGTCATTAAAATCAGTGCAGCCGTTTAGGAGAAGTTCAGTGACATACACATATACAGTAGAATTATATATATAAAGATTTAAATATAGTTACTATGTAATATGGAATAAGTTTTAATTAAAATTTCACAAGTAAATAAAACTGTGCCAACTAATTAAATACGGGAGTATACAAGGTAATTTACCAAGCATGGTCACCAGCATATTTTTTCTTTTTTAATGGCAATTAACGTTTATATTTATGACATCGGCATTTAGTTTTGGAAGCAAAAGTACAATTTGCAACCATGTTATAACCAGTTGTAGGCTTACCTCCTTGCTATTGTAGACGTTTGACAAAATTAATCTATCCTGTAAGTTTAGCATTTTAAAATATTAATTGAATTTTTCTTTGGTCTGGATGTGGCTTTAGACCAGCAAAAATTGTCAACAGACGTATACAAAGTTTGGATATGTTGTGTGAAATATGATGCAGCAAGGGCGTAGCCAAAGAGGGTAGATCCATATCTAATAAATAAATTAAAGTTTAACGACATTTTAAATTAGGGTAGGTATAATTTTAATAATGCACTTGGTTGGTTAATTATTTTAACTGTATTTAGAATCATATCATATTAAAACATGAAGAATTTTTGTTTAGTTTTTTGTAATAAAAGTCACACATTTTACAATAGCAACACAATGTAGTTATCAATCTAGGAATATGTTTTTTGAAATTATTTTATATAATATACAATTTAATGAAATTAGCGGGGAAAATTTAGGGCCCATTATCAACTGTTTTTTAATTATATTTTTATTATCTATATAAATTATTTTAGGTTGATATATATTTCATAATTTTTCCCCGTTCGCTTGTAGCCTGTGGGAACCACAGTTAAAATAAAATTAATCGAAAATACTTAGTCACGATTTTCTTTATAAGCATTTAAAGTTAAATTTTTTATGAAATGATAATCGTTTTTACAATTTTACATAATGAGCAGACAGTCAGTCTCTACTTAGAATCGATTTTAGTATGATGCAATGATTTATCATGGAATTCAAATATTTGACACACCCATTACTGTGACCTATCTATTCAATGACGAGGGACACTCGACAGTCGACAGTTCGACATCTATTTACTATATATAATATGATGGAGCGATTTCCCAAGTTTTTTTATTTTAACTAATTGTTAAAGGGATCACGTGGCCAATGTATTATATTACTACTTTTCAACATTATCAGTGTACGACCACACTACGTATATCGATGTTTCTAGATAAGTACGTTGTACGTAGAATTGTTACTATATAGTATATAATATCGTTTTTTATTTTCGGACAGTGTTGAGCGTCGGTTTTGGTATAAAATTTAATATTTTAACGATAATGTCGTACCTAAATAAACATTATCTATTCTTTTATACTTCTTCAAATGAATTCGATTTGTCATCTCGGTGTGATGCATTATGGCTTTTATTAATAAGAGTTATTTGTTCGGACTTCGAGGTGAATATTACAACACGATAGTTGATAATGAACTTCAATTGGTCGTTAACTGTGTGTTGGATGTGCGATGATGGCCAATACATTATTGTGCTTAATAGATAACTATTATAGGGGACGTACACATTTTGTCGTGACACAAACTTAACATTTTTAAATGTTGCTGGTTATGAAATACTAAGTACATGTAATTATTTCAAAGGGATATGGTTAAATTGTTATATTATAAATGTAAAATACAATTTTCACTGTAAAGTATCGAAATCTGACTTTGCATATGATACAGGTATACCTCGATGATCGAATTTCAGCCATAAAATACGCAATAAATCGTCAATTGTTTTAAGTACCAATTAAAAATGTGCATTGATCCAATTACAATTATTATAATGACGTTATGCCAATGATTATCAAGATTATATAGGTACCCAGGTTCTATAATCATATGCCTAGAGTATTATATATGTATGTGTCATGTGTATATATAATATATGTATAAATAATATTTATTTATTTTTTAAATTAGTCAATGAAATAATAATATTGTTCTTTTTCTTTTAATCTATGCTGAATATGCTATACCAGGGGTGGCCAAATCACGGCTCGCGAGCCGCATGCGGCTCTCGTCACAGTCGTATGCGGCTCGCGGTCTTATTTACAAAAACAAAAATATTTTAATTTTTTTTGTATACATTTATAAAAAAAAAAAATGTTTTTATTGTACTTATTTAAGGCTATAGTATTATAGTGTATAGAATATAGATTAAATCAAACAAAAAAAAAAAAAAATTAATTAATATGAATAATAAATTAAAAAATTAAACACTAAGCTATTATTATTAAATATTACAAATATTTTACAAAACAAATTGAGGTGTTTACAATAGGACTATTCAACACAGACTACAGACTATATTAAAAACGATATAATTTCATATTTCGTAATTTGATATGTTTATCAACTGTTTATCGGCTGTTTGCTATCTTTATTACTTTTGTGGTATAGAAGTACACATTAGATAATTTGGCTCTTGATATAATTTTATTAATACATGTGGCTCGCGTACATAGTCATGTTGGCCACCCCTGTGCTATACTATGTGGATATAGTGCAGGGAATACGTATCTTTACCTACAGATTGATCTTATATTCTTATGTAACTAAAAAAGTAGCGACATTTATTTGTCCAACAAAATATGCAGGGAATATAATATATTACGGGCATACCTACGTTCTAAATTTGACTTTAAATACACATAAAATGTTACATCACAATAGATAAACTATGAAGCTCAAAATATAATATAGGTTACTAGTAATTTATAAAAAAGATTATTATCGGATACCTTTCCCAAAAGCCGTTCGTCTTATATCAATTACGATGCGATCTAAATATATGTCCCTTTTTATTTTTAACAGTAGATGTCAACTAATAGATCATCATTTATTTATTTACTAGTACCTATAGCCATAAAAAAAAATTGATTATGATTTATGGGTTTTTTATTTTTTGTACAGATAGTTACATGTATTTAACATTTAATGCATAATATTATATTGACTGTTAATTTGCGTTCACAAACAAATGTGTAAACAAAGTGTTTTATATAATAATATGGTATTGGTAATTTTTTTGCTATAACTTTTTCGTCCAGAATCGATAATTTTTTGTTAATTTATTATAAATTACAGAAACTATTTATGATTTACACAAGTTAGAATACAGAATAAAATTGATAACGAAGGAAATAATTCGAGAAAAAGAGTAAGTGCTTAATATCTATTATTGTGTTATTTGTGTTATAAATTGTTTTGGTCTTGAAAAAAAATATTAGTTAACATTTATATGATGATTATTTTATGACATGGATTAGGTAGATAAAAATTTTAATTAATTTTGATAAAAATCTAAACTATTTCTTCTAGAAACATATTTTGCAAAACAAGCCAATAACCAACGCAATTCAGACATTCAGTAGTACATTTAGAACAGGTACAGACTGTACAGGTAATAGATAAATATTCAAATATATATATTATGTAATATGTATATATATTTGGATGTGATCCAAATAAAGCTTACGGTGAATGGTGATGGTCCTATTATTCGATGGAAAGGCAAATTTTTTTGAAACTGTACAAATTGTAATCCAATTGACCATTTTTTAGATTTGTTATCATTTCGATTTGCTATCGAATTATATTTTCAATGTTTTGCTCGAGTTTACTTGGTTAAAAATTTTTATATTCAAAATACAAACTGTAAATTATGAAAAATTAATTTATCTTTATTAGTTTTTTTATAAATTAAAAATGTTTGATCCATAACACAGGGCACAGGACATGTTTTTATGAAATAATAATCTAAATTCTCTTTTTTACCTCTGTAAAATAATGTCAATTTTAAATTATAAGCAAATATTTAGTAATTTACACAGCTTTATATTACAGATGTTTTTATTAATTATTTTCATCTTAGCAAATAATTTAAAGCTTTTATAACGTCTAATTTAAATGAATACACATTTTGTATGCATAATTTTTATGATTACTAACGTAAAACGTAAAAGATTTAAAAAATGGAGATTCTTATAACGATAAAAGGTTAATTTGAATAACGTTTTAATTCGTAATTACATAACACAACATATTTTCTTGTAATGTAAGTCATGATTGTTAATTTTAATTTAATTGTCTTATATAATTTCCATTTACTAATATTTTGTATATTTTAACGATTATTTACATTTTTACTTTGGTTGCTAAAATGTTTTCAATTATCAAAAGAACCTAATTTTTGGTAGATGGTTTTTTCCCAGGTTTGTCTACGTAGTACCTAAGTATTTAACTTTTCATAAAAACTATAAAATGAATAAAATTTCTTTTTAGATAATATAATTGTTACATAATAAACAGTTTTATATTAATGATCGTTCGTATCAAGACGTGAGAGGACGTAAAAATACAAATAATATATATAGAACTTTTCCAGAATGCTGTGGTCGTAGGTATAATTGCATATAATTGATGCGATTATATTTTATCAATAACAGGTGTCGATACAACAGTTCTACAGTACATTAGTACCTACTTGTCCTAGTTACTATCTTAATACCTACAATTTAAAAATATTGGATTCGTGTAATTGTGTCAATATTATTATTTCGATTTCACAAAAAGTTGCCAATCGATGTAATTAATTTAAAATTTCACATAGTGCAAAATAAAAGTATTCATATTATGAAATGGAAAAAGGATAAAAATAATATTATGTCCATTTTATAAACTTAAATTTGATTTACACAATATGATCGTAGTTTATAAAACGAATATCCATTACATGAAAAATACGATTACACAAAGTGGATGCGACATATTATATAATATACCTACTCTGGTATCGTCAAGTTCTATAGTAGCTAGGAAATTAGAGATAATATACATATTACCTATAAATGATTTTATAATATAATATATCTACATGTACCTACTAGGTAGGTATGTGTGATGTGTGAAGGGTTTATTGAGTTTAATTTTGATGTACTGGAAATATAACAGGATACAATTACTTCACAGTTGTAGTAAGTTTGGTTGCCTATATATGTACACTAATTAAATATAATAGCACGCCCATTATAAGTACACAAATGTATAAAGGTTAAATAAGACAGATATTTTACTTTTTAGGAACTAACTACCTACCTATAATTTACATTCCCTAATATCTACCTAACTAATGCGTTAAACTAATCAATCATTTTATTTAATTTCACTATACATATCATAACGTGATAACTGTTAAATATATTATGAAATATTTTATTTCAATTTATTTTTGGAAATTATCTGCAATAAATACATCTACTCTAGTTCAAAATAATAAATTGCTATGTACTGCTGTAGGTTACATCATGCTGAACATATTAGACGCTTCTATTGTTTTTTATAGTGTGTAGATTTATTTTTAATTTTTTTATACCCACGCGGGTCATAGTGTATGCGTATATAAAACATATTACTATGTAACATATTACATCAATTTAAGTAAAGTGATTATAAAAATACAGTCTTCCAATTCCTGGCACTATTATAGCATCTGTATACAATATACGATGTTAATATTTGAAATAATAATTTTGATTACCTTGATAGTCAATTTTAATTTTACTCGAGTTAATTATGTTTGTATTTGTATTATTTATTATTTACCTCTTGGAATACTCTGTTCACATTTTCATGAATAAAATTATATCGGTTAATCCATTTTCTTTTATATTATTTTTATTAATTTATTGGTTGCAGACAGATACCAGTGTTTATATAGTGTTACTGCATATATTATTATTTTCAATTTTATTCGTCAATTTGTGTATGCCATAACAATAATATAATATAACTCATTTCTTATCCGCACAACCATAAAAGTACCTATTTTATATATTTTTTTATTTTTAATAAAACGTTTGTTATCTTACTTAAAATATTATCGCACAATATAGGTCCTTTTAAATGTCACGAAAAACTGCTGAGGATAGCTCACATGTTTTTCAGTTTTTATTGTGCACCGTATTGCGTATAGGGTGATTTTCAATGGTTTTATTATAATACGTATATTACATATTGGGACCCGTCACACCAGTAGTTAACCCGGCATGGTAGGTATTTACAATTTTGTATGGAAGCACCGGTGTGATGCATTTAAAAAAACATGTGTGTAATATTTATACTTATACGGTCGTCGTCTTGAGTCGTTGAATAATATTTTAGTACGATATTTTAAGTTTTGTGTTGTAGGATTATGCAGTGATATATTTTTTGATAAGTTCACATTTTTCATCATAATATGCAACGTTAATAATGATATGTATAATACCTATGGGTAATGAACGATAAAATTAATTTCTAGTGCGTGCGCCATTCTATTAATTATCTACAATATTTATATCTGACAGTTTGTTAAATTATTAATTATTTCATGTATATGTATATATATATATATATATTTATATATAGTGTTTTAAGCTTACAGTATTATCTGTAAAAACTACCTATAATATGTTGTGTATAATTATATACATAAATAAAACTATATAAAACGAAACTAAAACAATTTTTTGTTGTTTGATTTCGTTTTTGATGTTAACAATAAAATGTTTACAATTTCACTTGGCCATTTTTTGCACGACAGCGATGATACATGTAATATATTATTATCAGGTGCGGGCTGGTAAAAAAGGGCACAGGATGATACATAATTTAAAAGGCAATTAACAAAAATGTTTGGGGCAAAACTAAAATATGTAGATTATTTATAAAATATTAAAATATTTTATTTTGTAATAATAAAATATTGAAAATACGTAAAAAAAACATAAATAGGTACCAAATTACAACAATCATTCAAACAAAACTGTACAATATTAGATTAAAAACAAATCAGATCAAATTTTAGATTAAATATTTTTTAGGGCAAGGGATGCTATGGCTACTGGCTTCCCAGCCAGTCCGCGCCTGAATATTATTTATTATACTATATTACTGTATATTACTATGTAGGTTCATGTAGTAGAATAAATAATAATATATAGATGTATAGGCAGTGCCAATCTAGGGGAAAGTGAGGAGGTGATCAAACAACAATTAATACATAAAATATACATGGACCAAAAATATTGTCAAATTTAAAATAATTGTTCTATTGGTATTAAAAATTATAGTACCTAAATCAAATACATTCCTATTGTTTACATAATATATGCACCCGGAATCCAAAAATATCGCACCATAATTTGTTCAAGGCATCTATAAGCATATGATCAAGCATCTGAGGTACCTAATATAATAATATATTATATATTAATAGGTATATAATATTATATAATTCATAATCTAGGTAATATTTGAAGGAGGTATCGTATTTTTATGTTTTTTATCAATAGTTTCAACACATTTTACACTGTTCAGTGGTAACCCGTCTTCAGTAATAAATAATAATCTATAGATAGTTTACATAAGGGATAGGGTAAATACTATCTTGGTAAATGGTATAATAGAGTACCCAAAGAAGCTCAAAGTTATGATTAATTATGATTATAGCCGCTATGTCGGTTATTAGAATATTTGATAAACATGAGGCTAATAATCTTTGGTCGGTTATTCAAATAACCTAATCGAATTTTAGGATACAGTTTCTATCGTTAAATAATAACTTTATTCATTTCTGAGGTGCATAATTATATTCTGAATTTACTATAGGTAACGTATATTATACTATACATTACATGTTTACGAAGCTCGATTTGCACAAGGTCAATCTACACCGACATAACAAAATACGAAATACGCATTCATCATTCAGCAATCATTAGTGATTACACTGTATTACCTACTAGCTATGGGTAATCATAACGATAACAATTTTAATTCCACCAGACAGCTCATGTATATAAGGTATATAGGACCTATACTATAGGTGTATAAAATTATGAAAAATAGAAATGATTTAGACGACAAAAATATAACACATGGCGGAAAAGACGTTCACATTTTTACGCTCTCTTCTCTTTTAAAAATTTGAATTTATAAATATATAGGTACTGATCGTCTGCACACCGTATTTGTGAACGAATAAGTTTGTAATCACATTGTCCGTGCACTAAAAATGTGGATCTAAAAACCACTCTTACCGCTGTGGCGTGATCCAACTCGAAGTCTCCTGACCAGTCTCAGATAACACCGCAGCACCAAAGAAATCGCGTGGTGTTGGAACTACCTCCATAGGTACAAGTCCGACGTCGGACTATGAAAATAAGTGTAAAAATAATAATAATGATTAATGACACCGACGATAATATTACATTTAAACAAAAACAACACATCGATACGACCATCCGTCGCTGGTCTTAAGTTCTATCCGGAATGGTAGGCGTGGCCTGGTTAAGTTTAAACGGACGAGGTATCGGGAGGCGATTCGCCAGTCACGGCCGCGTCAGTGATCCGACGACGATCGGTGCCGGTGTTTAGCGTCAACCGCAGAGAACACTTTCGGCGTTTTATGATACTAAAATAAATATAGTTATCGTTTACTAGCCGGTCGAGGTGTCGGTTCTGCCTAGAAAACACAGTCCGAACCAGTTAGCACACCACTGTAATATCATAATAAATAACTTCTCTTGTAAAAATATAATATCTTTAACGTGCGACCGTTCGCCGACAGTCGACGAACGAGTAAATCGCCGGCGACCAACAGCTCGCGATAACCACTCTGTTTCGCGCACAAGGTAGTAGAAACAATAACATTAACTTATATACCAATAAATAATATTATAATATAATATTGTGTATGTTAAAATATAAACTTTAGCGCTGGTACTATATTATGTACCATCTGGTTAATCAGAGTCTTCGATGGCGAACGAGATAATATTATTATCTTCGAAATTGATTTTTCGAATGGTTGATACCTGTTGTATTTTCTAGGTAGTAAAGTTTTACTAATTGGTAGCCTGATAATAATACATATTACAGCAGAAGTAGTGACATTATAATATAGTTACACAACTAACGTAACTGTGTGCAGGCTAATAAATACATTTGAAACTTTTTTAATTTACAATTTTTATAGGCCATTGGGTAACACATATTGTTTGGTAATGATACGTTACCATATGATATTACATTAGGATTATCATATTTTATTTATGAGTGACTGTGTATTATTTAAGATCTTTTCATCAAACATTTTCATTTTTATACATTTACATTGTTTTCGACGATAATTTAGTATTTAATTATAATAATATATTGTGTCTACATTGTATTTTCAGTTACCGACCCTGAACAAATCATATTATGTCGTGACCTTATTACCTCTGCTAAATATGCAGTTTACTAAATCTTTTTTTCAAGATTATCTCCTTGACCGTGGATTTATTGAACATTTGGTTATACGTCGTATTATTTCCCGGTTGGTATAAAATGTGACCCAATCACTAATTGTTTATTTCACACGATACGACTTTTGACTATTAATTAAGTTGTTTTATGCATTGAATACTATTTATAAAACTGGTTTATCATGAAAAACAGTGGTACAGTTTCATACCTACTACAGACTACAATATATTATTATAATATTACTTACTTACCTATATATTACTTAGTACTGTGGAACCTACACACTTATGTATTACAAAGTCAGTCTATTAACCGTGCAACGTGCAATATTGAAAATTCAAGTTTACTCTAGTGATTTTACTTTTTACACATTTTAATGTTTATCTATTTTTAATTTCGACGCGATTCGTCAAGTTTACGAAAATTAACTTTATTATGAAATGCTCTACTGTTAATTATTGTTACACAACTATCGTAAGTTCGAATATACTGTACCGATGCATTTAGTATATAGATGTACGTTTAACTTAATTTAGATAACTGTAGAAAATAATTATAAAATCTACTTATATTACACGACCTGACTATTTGAGTTTTTACTTTTTAATTAAAAATTTGTTTTTCTTGAATCGAATATTGAATAGGTACCACTAGACAATACACCACACGTCCACACGTATATCTGGTTAGTTTTCGAATTAAATATAGGTAATAGTGCAGAAGAATTTTCACTAAAATAATGATTCTCCGGTTATTATATAAACTAATTCTATTGTTAGTGTGAATATGTTTAACAACAACTGACGTACCTTATAAAAAACGAACCTAGACGGGTTAGGTATGTATCGTGTATGCTTAATTATTGTGTTCTTCGATTTTTCGAGAAGAATTAACGCAGAACAAGTAGGTAGGCATGTATACTTTACATACAAATATTGTAATACACACGTTTGACTCGAACAGTACGTTTTCGTTTCACACCTGTTTATGCAGTGTGTATTGTTAACCCCATAAGACTTATCATAACTAGAATAATTAGTTTATATAAGTACATACTTACTTCGATTTAAGTATTAAGATTTTAATTCAATTAAATTAAACACGGTGGCCTATAATTAAAGTTATTTTTGTTAAACGGTTTTTTTTTATTGAATGGCTATTTTACGTAGATTACTTTTAACAATAAACATTTAGGACCAAGTTTCAAAGCTATCGCTTTTTTAATGAAACTCTATTATTGAACTTAAATCACACGATACGGGTTTGTGAGGAGTGTTTAAATATGATTATTTTTAAATCATTGCTTGATAATATTATCTTATAGACAATTTTTCTTGAAATAAAAATAAGGAGAACATTTGATTTATTTTTCAAGTGCCTACCTACCTGTAATAAACACATAATAAGTTATCGAGCTATAATTTATTTCATCAAAATTCGTCCCAATATAACTGGAAGATTTTCTACTGCGTATTATAAGGTTTGGAAAACTGGCCCTGCTGATATTACGCCATCGCCCGAACGGGGGACTACTTGTAGTCGTCGGCGTGCTGCGTAAGATACTTTACGACGGTCAGCGACGCCTCTCGGTGTCCGGAAATTGGGTTTTGTGATTGGAATAGAAATCTAACTTTACGTCTATTGACGGCGGAGGAGGCGTTGCGCCCGTTTATCCGCCGCGAAATTTGACTCGGATTTCGCGTGTGTCAAACGTTTTACGGATTACGTCACTATTGTGCTTGTACAAGTGTATATTATGCGCGTACGGTCGTGCAAATTAATGATCGTATTCAACCGGACAGTGGTTATAATATACTTGTGTATGTGTGTATCATATATAGGTATATGTTGAGTGAAAAAAACAAACAAAACTAGGTAAATCCACTAAGGCGCTGTTTGTTATTCCGCGGCAGCCGCCCGCTCGAAAAACCTATAGACATACACGTCGAATAAATTACATTCGTAAAAATAACAATAAATGTCTTATGCGCGAGACAGTATGTATGACCGTGAATTTGAATGTACGCGCCCATACACACTCACATGCTCACATGCGACCGGGGTCTAGTTTATAATAATAATATGTTATGTATAAATGTTTAATTGAATATATATAATATGTATATTAAACGTTTATATGGGTTACAGCTTATAGGTAGTTGCAGGTATACCTGCGCACACAATATAAGCATAATTTAATATAGGTGCTCGCAATCGTGTGGACGCACGTGCATATACTTTGGCGATAAAAAAATAACAATATCAATATATCGCCGGTAGTCATCCGAACTACAGGGCAAAACTCTATCATACGCACTCATAGAGGTTCGAGAATCACGTTGGGATGATTATAAGTATATATTAACGTACGATGATATGGTATAATATACGAATAGTATAGGTATCTAGGTATCTACCGTGTATATTATGATATACTCGTATATATTTATATGTAAAAAAACAAAATTGATTCTTGTTTTGGGAATCTATAAAATGTATTTTCCCAAAGTGGTTTGAGGTGGTCTCCCCACCGTCAAATTCCTCCTAGTCGTGCCTACATTAGGGTCTGTGCAGGATAACGCGTGTCGACCTTGTTCATCGAACGTGAATCGATGGCAGGTAGGTATACAAAATATTAGTCAAAAGTATCGAACGAATTTTTTTTATTTCTTTTTTGTAGATGAGTGTTAAGTTAATATTTTATCAACACAATTTTCTTCGATGGTATTGATTTTGACAAGAATAAACTGAGGTAAATTCCGTGGTATTTAGACCATAAAATAACAATCTCGCGCACATAATGCCATTCATAAAAATAAGCCTAAAATAGTTAACGTAAGAAAAATATATCCATGAAATGCATTGTAATTTCTTTAAAATTTTAAATCATTGAATAGAAAAACACCAGCCGTAGAATTTATAAGCTTGACTCTACCACTACGAAATGTCATAAATTATTATCGCCAAAATGGATGTGACAGCTGCACCCTGCAAAGGTACATATATAAAAGGTACATTTTTACATTCTGGGGAACCGTCTTGGGAGGTAGGTTGAATGATATCTATTGTGGTGGATTCGTCACACATTTCTTTGTCATTTTTCTTGAAAACACTTAAATGGTCCTTTTATGAAATAAAAGGCACGTAGTATAGTGTGATTCTTAGTACAGGCTTATGATTCATTTTATTGCTCCTATATAAGCGTTATTGAAAATAAAAATACACATTATTATGTGTAAAACCAATTCGTTCGGTTCAAACCATAAAACCTAAAAACTTTTGAGTTAGATACTTATTAACTAGGAAGGTACATATAAAATAATCGATAACACGTTATATTTGAATTGTTTTTTGAAACAAACCGTAAAGATTTAAATATTATATATAGGTACCTACAGTATAGTAAGACAATACGTAATAAATACTTTATAAATACAATCAAAACGGTCAAATAGGTAAATATCTAATGAAATTACATTAAAAAATATAAATTGCCTAAACATTTGTGTGGCTTAAATTAATATACCAATAATAATGTTGAATAACGATTAAAATTATTTAATTTAACATGAGACTTTTTTTGGTCAAGTTATTTGCACAGCGCACGGCACAAAACCCTTTTTTATATAGAACACCTCTCATTTATTTGAACGCGTATTATTACACACGTTAATGTAATAAAACGTAATATACAAAATTAACTATTATATTAATACTATTATTATTGTATCCATGTTGCAAGACACGGACGAAAGTTAAATATAGTTATACGGGTACCTAGGGTCCAGGGGTAACCACGTTCAGTCGGTCCGAGATCATGGACATTTTTGGACGGACATGTCGAAATTGACAAAATTGCCCATACGTAAATCCTATTAATGATATTTTATTGTGTCACATGTCTGTATGATATACGGTTGATGTATCCATAAAATAACTACGGCCAACACGTGAATAACCATGTAAATTGTGCCGCATAATATGTTATAAACAAGTAGGTACTTATACGACTATACCTTCCTATATTAATCTAGTCCTTCGTACTGTCAGTGGCAGTGCACTGTGAATACTTAAAACTTTCGACAGAAGGATTCAAGTTCCGTATTTCCATGACAAACTATCCACGTTGTTATAGTTAATATCAAAATATATTTTATTATTATACGTTTGTATAAAATAACGACACTGCACTATATATAGACACTGGACTGAGAGAGGTGATGAAATATATATTAGTGATTGTCATTTTAAACACTTTATTCGCTATTGGAAAATTAAGTTCATAAAAAATGTTTGACTTTTTTAGATTATTTATATAATTTATAATTTCTTTAGGTCAACAGGGAGGTAAATATATAAAATCAAGAATGAAAGAACTTTTATCGAAGTCTCCGTGGTCAGATTTTATAAAAATCTATTTCTAATTATTTTACCTATCCGAAATATTTTTACCTACATTACAAAAATAACAATTAAATACATTGGCGATCGCCTTTTCATCCTATAACATGATAGAATTATCATTTTCAACTCAATTTATATTCCGACCACTAATAATTTTATATTTTCAGCTAGTAGCTACATTAATCAAACTCAGTTTAAATATATTACTGTTATATTATTATGTCGTCATGCCCAGATAATTAAACCAGATAATCGAGGAAACGTTTCCAATAAATCAAACTAATTCTATAATAATGGGTAAATTTGTACTTTGATTTTCGGAATATCATATTATTATTATGTTTTTTTAACATAATAAGCTGTGTTAACTGTAATAATATAGACATGTGTTGTATTATAGATAAGATTCATTATATTTTGTTTATCGGCCATATTATTTTGTGAGTAATAATTTATATTTATAAATGTAAAATATTATGCGTTCACTTAAATACACATGCTTTACACATGAAACTATTTTTTTTAGAATGGCAAGATTGTAATATTAAAAAATAATAAACTTACTTTTATTTAAAAATTACGATCATAATATTATACGTGTTATATTATTGATGAGGGTAAATTTCATTTTTCTTTTTTTTCATCGAGTTCCTATTAATAATATTTTTACTATAATATGGTATATTATATTTTCCTAAAATTAAAAATGAACAGTACCTATATCTATGGTATCATGTATGGTATTTCAGGATTATATAATCAAACGGAGATAAATAAATAATAATATGAGAGTAGGTTTTAGGTATCTATCAAATTCCAAAATCAATACTTTTTTTATTTTTTTACAAAACTTATTCAATTGATATAGAAACATGGGTTCTACATAAATTAGGTTCTTGGTTTATTTTCAGTTTAGTTCAAACATTTTAAACACTTTAATTTGTAATCTATTAACGCGGTCACGGTTCAAATATGGTTGTTCCATCCGTTTGGATAAAATTAATGTCTTTGAAAATAATAAATAAGTATCCATAGCACATGTATACTTATACTGACATCGCATGCATAGGTTGTCGAAATCGTTTTGTTTAAGATTTAGATTTTTTTCTCAAAACCGTATACCGTATTATACCATACTCGCTATTACTATATAATAGTCGTATTTTTTTTAATTCACGGCTGAGTCTCAAAAATAATTTATGTAGTTCACCACAACGTGCTTATGCACTTTTCAACGTCTAGGTATATAAGTATATACATATAATATATATTATATATATATATTATTGTATAGGTACATTTTAGTTATATGTACATGAAATATAAATGAACTAATTAGTCCGCATTAGAGTATAAGATGATTACGACACGCCATATTCGATATGTATCGTTTAACCTGCAAAATTTGGCCAATTGTAACAATTTTACCTACGTGGTTTTTAGCTCAGCTATTATAATATATATTATGTATTTGTTTAACGAGTCTCGTATTAGTTGATTTTGGTTACCAACCTCTAACCTAACCCATCTATAATATGTGCATAGGCTATAGAAAGTATTATGGTAATAACATGCATTTGGTAATTCAATAATATTTATCGAAAACTACTTTGTTGTTAAACATTCATATAGTTACGCCTCCTCTCCCCATCCATATACTAATAATATAGTATGCATCTACATTATAATCTATGATATTAATATTAATAATAAAATAATATCACTGTGGTGTATGGTCTCAGAACAAATTTCCATTAATTTAACATTGTTATAGTGCGATAAGATAGGTATATACCCACTGCACGTGTGTCCCTATTTATTACAACAATAACATGTTAATGTTTATGATTTATTATAAATATTTATTGCGACGTATCAATCTCCTAGTCCTGGGAGACTTGCATATTGCATAATCTGTGGTATAATATGCGTATCACGTTTTATAGTGTGCTTTTGTTGTCGGTTATTGACTTATAGTTGATACGGCTCGTTGGTTGTTTTATATTAATAGTAAGTGATACAATTAATCTAAACCAGATGTAAATTGTAAAAAAAAGTTACTATACCATCTGTGTCAATAGTACTGATTCGAATACCTCGTCAAAATTACTTTTGTATTCCATAAAATACATATTATATATTATATAAAAAAACGGTGAACTCACTCTGCTCTATTGTAGGTTAGAGTAGGTACCTACTAAAGGTATTCATCCGTCGCAGAACTGCATATGTAAAATTTAGGTTTATATCCTGCAGTTTGCTGACACGCCCAATTATTTTTCGACACCTAGATTGTCGACCAAAAACTAGTTTTTAATGGTTTTATAAAAGTTCCCAATTAGCAGACAACGATTTTTTCATCAATCTAAAAGCTTAAATATTTGGTATAAGATCCCGAATAAGCTGTTCTTTTAACAATTTAAAAATACATAGGCATTAGGCACGATTTTTTTTATAAGTTTTAGAAGTTCAAATTTAAACGAAATCACGAATATTTGCAAATTATTTTCAATTTTGTTGTTAAAATGTTGTAAGATATTCAATTTTTGTAGCTCAGGCTTGAACATTTCATACAATAGGTTCTTCATATTATATACAAATTACTATAACTTAAAAAACAAAAAAATATAAGGCACAATTTTATTTTTATAGACTTTTGAAATAAAGAATGATGACTATATAGTTACCTACGTTGTAATAATTCAAAAATATGAGAATTTGGAACTTTTATTATATTTTATTATAAATTTATAAACAATAAAATTTTCAAAATATTTAAATTAAATTAAAGTTATTGTCTATTTATACCACGAGCCTATCACTCAAAACTGTATAACAATAATATATTATGATTATAATTAATTGTAATGTTTTGGGAAAATAATAATTCAACCTACCGTATTATAGGTACTCATAATAGTGAAATAAATTACTATGGTATCAATATAAATACATAGTGAAATATATAAAGACCACTGCCCATGCCCCCCGAAAAAATAAAAAAATAAAATAAATATTGGTTGTACTTATTGGTAGACAGACGGTTTCCGTTTATAGAATCATTTTTCGAATGCAATAATTTACCATTGTATTCAAATTTAACACGTCCATTATGATGACCTACTCAATATAATATATGCGCTTTACACCATCAACTGTACAACAGAGTGGATTACATGGTTACTTACTTGTCCAATTTGTATCCTTATTATTATACCTTATACCAGTTATACCAACTTAAATAAATAACTGTATATATTAGTATTTTTATGTATTATTATTGTAATTTAAATAAAATTAGTTGAATATTGATTGTCGGTGAGCTGGGAAATCACAAAAATGTATCACCCAGCCACGTGACCGTCAAAAGTTTTTAATCTCTTAAAATGTCGACATTTATGATCGATATTTCACTGTATCTCGATGTATTACCGTATTATTTATTATGTTAGTCTATCATCTGATCTATTTTTGGAAAAAGGGTAAATATTTCTTATTATTTCTTTAATAATATTTGAAATTGTAATTTTTACGTTATAAACATAGTTAGTACATGGTCGGCATGTCACTACATTGTACGTGCTGTTTCAAGTGCCTATCTTATAAAAAGTTAAAGATTTATTTTAAAACAATTATAAAAAATAATACATTTTAGCCACGTAGGGATTAATTTGAAATTTTACTTTACTCAATAATTTTTTTTTCCAGTAATTATGGTGCAGCAGCAGCAAAAGTACGTGGAAGTGGTCGGAAGCAACCGCACTAACGTGATCCGTTGTCTTCGGTTCGGATCTATTCTGTCGTCATAGTGTAATGATGGCACGAGCGAACGTGACCGTATGGATTGTAGCGTGGGTGTCCTGGTCGGCAGCCATCATTGTCGGTGCCAAGGTGATGAAATGCTGTCCCAGGGACATGATATTAACGATTAACAAGTTCTCGTGCACGGGCTTCGTGACCAGCGACCAGAACCAACGAGAGTCGTACTCTTGGTCGTCGTCGGACAACTCAACCGTGACCACTAAACCAGAAGACTTCGCGTTGTCCGTCTCTAACAGCAGCTCTATACCATGGTCGGTAATGCTTAAATAAATAATCAAAATATTTTTATCATGCGCTGTGTAATCAGTACAAGTTGACTTAAGTGGATTTACAATTTTCAACTATAGACAAGTTAGGTTGTATTCGCTTTACTAGTTTTTTGTGCGAAACAAATTAATTTAAAATCTAATCATTTGCCCGACCACCTCGCTAAATTAAAAATTTCGAAGGAAAAAAAATGTAAAAGAGCTGAAATGAATTTTAGAGTAGGTACAGTATTACGGCCCCTACGACTACCGGACCCGGATACTTCTAGTACTAGTACTTAGTAGTACGCTCTGTTATAGTCTCTCAGTCTACATCAGCAGCTCTATATTACCCTAGTCCCTCGTCGTCAAATACGTATACGAAATATGTTTATCTCGTGTTGTGTACTTTGGTAAGTAGTAATCATTTATGTAAGTGGATTGTAACTCTACGAGTTAGGATTTGAAGCATAGTC
The DNA here is from genome assembly GCA_027563435.1 of Nasonovia ribisnigri. Classification (NCBI taxonomy): domain Eukaryota; kingdom Metazoa; phylum Arthropoda; class Insecta; order Hemiptera; family Aphididae; genus Nasonovia; species Nasonovia ribisnigri. Next base: position 58,806 of record JANEHU010000687.1, on the reverse strand, counting down.
AACAATTTCGGGGGAACACGATGTTAAAAAATATATATTCCGTATTCCCGAGTAAGTTAGGTTACAATATGAAGTTAGGTGTTTACCTATACTTAGTATGGTATAATTCGAATATTTTATACTTAGGATTGGGTTGACTGAATTGAGAACTGAAATCTCACTTCCGATTTCTATGCCTCCGCAGGTGGATACCGCCCTACATAGACTTCCTGCGGGCCTCAAATCTGTCGAACAAGTTCGAACCGGACATCGGGTCGTTCGACTCGGACGGCAACAAAACCTGCGGCTCCTGTGACATGGCCATCATCAACGAGAACGTGGCGGTGCTGGACGACGAGCGGCTGGTCGATTTCGAACAGGAAAACCGGTCGGACGGCGCTTACAAGAGGCAGTACACCAGCACCCAGTACTGCATCGACCGCGTGTCACTGGCGGACGACATCACGCCGAACCACAATAACAGACACAAGAATACCGCTTCGACCACGACGACCACCACCGCTACGACGACGGCCAAGGACGGAAACCGCGTGGACAACTCGTCCGCAGCCGACGAAGTCACGTATACGTACGTGGCGCTGGTGAACAGGCCGTGCTCGAGGATGATGTGCGTGCCTAAGTGCTGTAGAACGGGCCTTATGCTCCAGTACGAGGAAAACATAAACCTCGCCGTCGGGTGCTGGAAAACGCAGTCCGTGGAAAACGCCACCGCCGCCATACACATGAAACTCGCCAACGGCACAGAACTGTGGAGTGAGTGTCTCCCTCGCCCTTGGTCGTATATGCGATATTGTAATATTACTGTGGCGCCGTCTGAGTTTTTTTTTGGTCTTTTATGGCGGTTCAAACATTTATGTAGGCCAATTTTCGTGGTGCTGTCTATATAATGACGACCATATTATTAGTATTATAGTACCTCCATTAAACGTATTTAATTGTATTAAAATTGTTATACGAACGAAATACCTGAAAGGTTAGAAATGTCTTTTGTCATGCATATAAGTAATATTATGTACCTATAAATTATATTATACGATAAAGTAGAACCTTCATTATCCGAACATTTGTTTATACAAACCCTCTATTACCTGAACTGCAATAACTGACGTATCCTAACTTCAATTCTATGCGTTATGTGACAATATGATTTGTGGTGCTCATATATACTATAATCATGTACCTATATAGTATATATATATAATCACTTCATATTAATAATAATAATTGTTATATATATTATATATCGTGTAAGGTTATGTATAGTTTTTGATTATATTATATGGATGGGCATATTAAATATATAATAATACATATCAATATAATATGTATTTTCATATATTGTATTAAAAAATGTACAGTATCCGAATTTTCGGGTTTCTTAACTAGGTATACGGTCCCTACTAGTTCGGATATTAGCTCTACTGTAGAGAGTTTGTAATTTGCACCAAAATAAAAATATATAATTTACATCACTGCAGGTAGCCAAAAATAGTGTTGGTAATTTTCCTTAAAATGAGTATCTATGTGACTATGATGTATTCGATTATAGAGTATTTAATTGTCAAGTTGATTTGATTATTCGTTGGTAACCTCGTTGACCTACAGTGGTATGAAAGACAATTTTAACTTACTAATACTATTATACGAGTATTGTATAGTTTTTTTTATCAATGGTTTATCTATACAATATTCATATTCTAAAGAATTGATTAATTCTAAATAAATTTATTAACATACAGTCGTTTTACAGAACTGTTTTTATAAAACATCTACATTATTTGATTGATATTAACTCCATTACTTTCATGCCTTTTTATATTATTTAAATATATGTTTTTATGTATACAGTTATTATATTGTCCTAATCCTAAATTTAAAAATAACAGATTATTATTTTATTATAATTTTTTTTAGTTTAATATATCTACCATATTATGTTATCAAATTATGATTTAATCCTTTTTACATTTTTGAAGAATGATACTTAAATGCACTCAGTTTTACTAATTGTTCAATTTCAATCTTGTAAAGGAAATTATAATGGCTATTATTTAATCCATTTAGGATTAAAATAGTATTTTTAAATAAAATAATGCAATTATTATAATATTACATAATATGTTCCTCATATATTGTTATAAAGCAGTTTTTAAGTTAATACTGCCGTACCGTGGACCGATGTAAATAATTAAGTGAGCTAACCATTCAGACTCTATATAAACGGCATATTCTGTATCTTTAGCTTCTCATATCTCAATGTATTATACTCTACTATCGAAACTTGTACGTAGGTAATAAGAATAATCGATTAGAATTTAGGTGCAAATTACAAACACAGTTTAAACAATTTGGTGTAAACTACATAATATGTTGAATATATTTAGGGTTAATTTTGGTGCAAATTGACTACACTCCTACTGTATATGCCCAAAAGTCCTACACCAGCTTTTCTTTATAAAACTTGACACATCAATTTATTTAAATGCATTTTTTTTTACTGTAATCTATACAAATTTCAATTTAATAGCATTCATTACATATTTATTTGCCACAGAGATAATTAGGGTGGATGATACGGGACTTACGCAACACATTGTAATTATAACATTTTGGTAGTAGGTACATAATATTATAATATGTATTGTGGTCTATAAAATATATTTCATCTTATTCGTGTTGTCTGTATTACTCTCGTCCCAAAACCAAAATTAAAATACATATAATTCATGGACTGCACACAGCAACAAGTGTCTCCTGCCCTCTTGAATAAAAAAATATAAAATGTATAAAATGCAGTTTTATTTTTTAGATATTTAATCAAAAAATAAAAATATTTGTTATTTTGTTGTAATAAAAATATTATTCATGGGTATTTGAAACTTTTAAAGTAGGTATTTTATTATATTTTATATACACAATATCATAAAATATAATTAGGTACTCAAAAAGAAACAAAATATTTTGAATATTTATCATGTAGGTATAGAAATTTTAATGTGTATGGAAAATAATAATTTAAGTAAGTACTCAATAAGGAAATGTTTCAAATTCCTACGATTAATGATTATTAAATTACAACAAAATACAAAAATAACTAAAGGAGAAATCGTTATATTTTATATTTGAATATCTAATGTCGTCAAAATTAAAACTTCAATCAATCATAACAAATCTGAATACTTGTTTGTTTTTACGCTAAACATTTTTAAATTCTTGAAAAAAAAACTCATGAAGAATCTTTTATTAAACTGTTAACCGTTAAGTATTAGCATGACAAATGTTATGAATATTTAACTTCAAAGTGAAATTTGAATATTTTCGGTATGCTTACAAATATAGTAAAACCTTTAATTTCAAATACGTATCATATACATTTTTCCAGCCCATTAAAATATATAAACTGCGAATTTGCAAAGCTAGTGGGACTGAAGACTAAACTTATGTTGGTAGGGAAAAAATGAAAAGAAAAACTATTATTATTATTATTTATTACACGGTGTTGTAAATTGTGCTGTTTTAGTATCAGTTCGGTTTTTTGGTTGTTCAACATATTAAGTATAACCTTAATAAAATAGCTATTTTCCAACAAAAATCAGATACCAAATTCTTACACTGTTCATCGGCCAAATTAAGGAATCTTCACCCTCTTATTAATTTGATTAGGTATCTACTTATAATTTTCTGCGATAAAATTTATCTATATACCAATCTATGTATGGGTAAACATCAAATAGGAAATAAACTAAAATTAAAAATAAAAATAATTGCGATAAAATATAATATAAAGTATTCATTATTCATAATAATTTAGAACTATCATAATTTTGAATTAAAACATAATTAGTAATTTCCTATATATAATAATAATAATAATAATATAAATATCAGGAGTGTTATATAAATACTCATGTATAAAATTAAATGCATATTAATATTTAATAAATTGGGTAGTATGTAATATGATTTTAATATTCGGGGGAAAGTGGACATGATAGTTTAAAATGTGTGGAGGAAAGCGGAAAGTAAGTAGGTACCTACCTATACTAATCTATTTTTTTGGAAGGAAATGAACAGCGGAGATAAACGGTGCCTATCTCATTTTTGGAGGAAAATAGTCCTGCACATGTACGCAACGTTTGTAACGCACTTATTATCTCGTCCACAGGTAAGGACCTCTACTTCACCGGCTTCAACCCGCCGGACTGCGGTTCCCGTGGCAATTATCTGATTAACATGGACACGAAAAACGGAAAAAAACCGAAGCTGGACTACCGTCTGCAGCCGGACGGATCCGTGCAGGCGGACGGCTTACATTTGCCCATCGATCGCGACGAATACTGCATAGACGCTATGCAGGCCGACACGAAGACGTCGCCGCCCACGTACAAGAGAGTGATACTCGCCTGCAGACTGAACGCCGGTGTCGCGAACGCCGCCGCCGGTGTCGCGGACGCCGCCGGACCGCTCAAGTTCCGCGACATACTTTACGGCGCCTACTTCGTGGTCGGCACGATTTTCCTGGCGGCCACGCTGCTCATATACGCCGTTCTGCCCGAGCTCCGCGTCACCGTCCACTCGGGCAACCTGATGGCGCACACCGTCTGCTTGTTCGTGTCGTACGCCACGCTCGCAGCCACCACGCTCGTCCGCTGGATGTTCAACAATTGCGCATGCGTCATTGCCGGTAAATTATATAATTTTCGTTACTTATGGGGCTTGTTATTTCGTGTTCTAAAAAACGCTTGAATATGTTTGCGACTAAATTCTCCGAAAAATGCTTAGATATACACTTAAAAGTGTATAGTAAAAAAACTTCAGCCTTACAATAAAAACTCAAAATATTATGAAAAATGTATGTCTATTTATATATTTGATTTAACGATTTATAAACCAAACTTAACCAAATCCTATTATATGTTATTTAAAAATTGTATGAAAATAGATTTTGTTTTTTATAAGACATTAAAGAAATTTGTACTTTGGTACTTACATGGAAACTACTTACAACTTACATCAAAACTATTAACATTATGTTACCAATAACTTTAAAACATTTAAGTTTAATATTTTTAAATCCTTTTTAACTGTGAAAATTACTCGATTACGTTAAATATGCCAAAAAATAATATAATAAGTATACAATATTAAATGCAAAGTACAATTTCATGTTACGAATTCTTTCACCTTTAACATAAGTCCCATAATACCTATACCATTAAATATGACTTGGCAAGATTGATATACAAATGCCTAAACATGTATGACAATCAACATATTAAGAAATCTCTCTCTATGACAATGCTATATTGCCGGTTTTCAAAATCTAAACGTATAATCTGTAATCTCTATATCACCGAACGCGTAGGTATACATTGTAAATGGATTTTTAGTGTATTGTGTTAATGTTTTTTTTTTGAAGTCCATTAGGTACTGAATAAACACACATATGTATATAATATAGGCAGGTGGGCGACATACTTGTGTGGCGGCAGATTGGCGGCGACCCTCCACCCCAAGGGTAGGTTTCGTGTTTGTTATAAATGCCTTCTAATCATAGGTATATCTTTACGGCGGCGCCGATACCTATAGACAGGATTTTGAAACGGGTCCTCCTTTGTTTGTGTGTGTGTGTGTGTGTGTGTGAAGATATACAACATTAGATAGTATATTTTTATTTAGAAAATATTTATTTTCGTTTGTACGCATTATATTCGAATAGGAACGTGACTTAGTATTTGGTATACAGCTAAAAGAAATAAAGATTAACAAATATTTGGCTACACGGAGACTTTTCGTGTTATATCCGTCGAAACACTATATTATATTACCCATAGGCACACACGCTTAAAATTCGTAGATTTATATCACATGTCTCAAATGTTTTGTTTTCAAACATCTATTTTTCATTTAGCTTACATATTCAATTGTATAACAGAATATCATGATTAGTGTATAAACTGAAAATAGTCATGTCAATATTCCAGAAGATGCAGCACAATAAATTGGAAATCGACAATTATTGCTTAGCTGAAAACTGATTATACTCGAATGTCTGTTAATCTTGTCGATCATCATGTTATAAAATAATAATAATACATTACAATTTCGTACACGCATTACAGATGTACAGCCATAACTATATAATAATAAACTAATACACCTAAACTATATGGCTATATAGTAACTATATTAACAATATAAACGGAATATCAAAAAAATCGAGAATTCGAATAACTTTGAAAATTGAAAACTTCCAACAGCGCATTGTTCACTTTTCATTTTTTTTCTAATAAAGTCTGTTAAATGGATATAACTATATGTTTCATTATTTTACATTTTTTATACAATGACGATTCGATGGCTGCGTTTTATTGTAAGATGATTAGGGAGACTGTGCACCGGATGTGCTTATTATTGCAAAATAATTTTTTTATATTATACAATATTGGATTCACGGTCCACAGATATGTATAATATTCATATATTATATTATCATACATATCTGTGATTGGAATATATAGAAATATCAGGATCTATAGAATTATAAAAAAATTTGAGAAATAATGCCTAGAGGGAGGGGGGCCTAGCTGGTTACCTTAGAACTTTAAAACATCTTATATTTTATAATTATGTCCGTCCGTTCGGTAGTTACTAGTACTTTAATACAATACGTAATAATACATAATACAATTTATATACTTCAAATTCTCAAAAAGAACTAAATAATTATATAATTTTATCTAATTTTTTCTTTGTTTTTTGTTTTTTCTTCCATCTTGTATAGGTATACGTATACTCTAACATTTCTGTTGTAAAATTCCATACGGTTATATTTAATATCATGTATTAATGTTGTCAATATACCTTTACATTAGTAAATGAGGCTCAAATAAAAAAAAATGTATGTACGGTAACTATATGGACAATAAATAAATACCTTAATATTAACCATCGTAACTATATTTACTGGTAATTAACGGGTGGACGGTGGACGGATACAACAGCCAACAGGGATATAAGGTGCTCTAAATATATTTATCATACCTATTGTATGCAAATTAAAAATTGATAATTTGTGAGTATTGGGTGCTACTCTACCATTGAAATTAATAATCCTAAGCTTTACTGGCTTCCGTCTCAACATATCACATCAAACTCATGATTATACGACTATTAGTGAATTTAGAGCCGTAGGTTTATCAGCGCTCCTGGACATTTGGCAAAATATTTCTGTCTTTAATATTTTTTTAACTCCTCACCTACAACCACAGACATATACATGTATAAATTATTAAAAAAAGTTACTATAATGATAATATAATAGGAAAATAATAAACTATTGATATTTATTAACTATGTACTTTTACATAACAGTCATAAATGTTTTTAATAAAATATATGGTGACAATTAAAGTTATGGATTTGATAAATTTTCTATAATCCAAGTATATAAACGTTATTTGTTTTGTTTTTTGGAAAGATTCGTCTTCAAGTTAAATAGTCATATCGTTTATAGCAATTCACTTCAACTATTTTACACACGATGTTATAAAATTAAATTACAAATTACATAAAATATATTTAAAATAATAAACATTTAAAAAAAAACGAACTAAATATTTTATAAATTGAATAGTTGATATTTTAGATTCTGAGTGGAGCGATGAATGTATTGATTTTACAATGATGTGTGATTTTTTTTAAAATTTTTTTTTGATTTTTCTGTCTATCATCACCTTTTAGGACAGTAAAAATGCTTCGATTTTCTTCAATAGTACCTTTTCTGATAGGAAAGTGAATTTAGTTGGTACTTTGGGGTGTCAAAAATTAAAATTTCTCAGTAGTTTTCAAAAGCGCCGTGAAAAACAAATGAAAAATTAAGGGAAAAACGGGAAGTTTTACGGAAAACCAATGTTCGACAAAATCAATGATCGTAGATACATGAAATTTTGCCCGAACGTTTATATAAGCATTTTCTACACACCCCAATATTTTCAAAATATTCTGACTTATTTTGAGCTGTTAACGGACATTTTCAGTTTCCAATTTTTTTAGTTTTTTTTTCTATAAATGTCAATAAAATTTTATTTGTTGGGTAAAAAATCTTGAAAATTTAATTGTAGGCTTCTAATATATAGTTTCAAAGGCAGATGAAAAATATTAAAAATCCATAGTCACTTTTTTTTTATAGGTAATCAAAGTTCAAATTTTGACAAAATACGTAAAAATGACGAAAATGTGTAATTTATTTTGAGTTAGAAATTCATAAAAATTTTTCTTTTTAAATCTAAGGTTTAAAAATGTAATACAAGATTCCTCATAAGTTTGCCTAATTTTATCAATAAAAAAATGTTTATAAGCAAGTCAAAATAAATTTTTATGAGCATTTTAAGTTAGTTAGATATTCCCTCGATTTCTCTTGTAGCGATTTTCTTATTTTGTTGCAATTCAAAAACGAATAACTGTAGATGCATGAAAATTTCACTGAATGTTTGTATTAACATTTTCTATACACCATCTAATTTTGAATATATTTTGACTGTTTTTGATCTTTTTATGAACTATTTCAATTTTCAATTTTTTTAGTTTTTTTTTTATATAAATACCAATTAATTTTTATTTGTTGGGCCGCAAAAATAATGAAAATTTAATACAAGTCTCCTGATATATTGTTGCAATAGCAATTGAAAAATATTGAAAATACATAGGCACACATTTTTTTTATAAGCTGTAAAGTTCGAATTTTGACAAACTTCATCAAAATCTCGAAAATTATCAATCATTGTAATTAAACAATTATAAAATGTTTAGTTTTTATAACTAAGGATGGAAAATTTAAAACAAAGATTCTAATAAATAATATACATCCTATAATCAAAAATACTAAAAAATATATAAACACAGTTATTTTTTACAGACATTTTAAGTTCAAATTTGGACGAAATTACATATTAAAATCAATTTTAACGAGTAAAAGTATATTTTATAGTATTTTTCTAGCATCACTGATAATTTTAGGTTAATAATTAAATAATATGAATAATATTTATTCAACTTAGCAGCTACCGTAAAATAACAATATCCTAGACTGACATACCGTCACCGCTCAGAATCGTTTTTCGTATGCAATGATATTATATCATTGAATTCAAATTTAATACCATCCATTATACAGTGATCTACTTGTAACCTACTGTACAGCAGAGCAATATCTACTTGACCCCCTTTTTTTTCATTAAGAATTAATATAATAAAATAAAATAAGAAATACTTAAAATGTAATTAAATAAATAAATTCCCTAGCTGATTGACTTTGTATTTAAAATAATTTTAAATATTTACCTGACTTAAAGATTAAAATTAAAAATATCATATTCAGTTGTCCATATTACTCTATTGATACATATCCGACCTGTGTTATTAAACAATAAACAAAGTCGAAGGTTTAAAATAAATATAAAAAATAAAATAAAATAGATTCTTGCAGGGGTGTAGATAATTTAGACTAATATTATTTCTTAAGTTTTAACTACAAATAAGATGTAGGTATATCATATATGATTTGTGTTGAATGTCTTTTTTTTATGTGCCAACAAACTAAATTTTTTTCCATTATTTAGATTCAATTTAGATCAACAAAACCAAAAATACTAAACGCATCTTGTATACTACCTAGTTTATTTATATATTTACAAATAATTATTTTGTATTAACACTTGAGTTACAAGCTTATAATTTTTATTAATTTTGTATAATATTATAATATTAAACTACTCATCGTAGATTTTCTAGTAATAGTAATACCAGACTCTAAGACTTTTTTTACATACAAGTCTACCGTACTAACTTTGCTAAAAATACACCACTAATTAAAATGTTGTCAATTGCTAACAACCACCAACAATTTCGTACCTAGGACTAGAATTAATCATTATTCTTTATTAATATACCTTACTAGTATTATTGTCTTTATCCAATATCCTGTCATTCTTAAAATTTAATAATTTAAATTAATTTATGTGGGTAGGTAGGTATACTATATTGTAAATGCCGATTAGCATTAGTTATTAAATAAAATAAAAATAATAGGTAATTAAAAACATATAAACCGATGCCATTTAGTTATTTGTGTATCTGATCATTGAAAAATAAATAATCATATTAAAAATATTGGATAATAATTTGCAAAAAACTATTTCGCCCAACGTGGGGCTCGAACCCACGACCCCGAGATTAAGAGTCTCGTGCTCTACCGACTGAGCTAGCCGGGCTGATAACAATTTGTCTAGATTTTATACTTCTAATTCATGGCATGCTTGGCTGTGTACAAAAATGTACTTACTAGGTCATGGTAAATAACGAGCAATGAGCATGGTCAAGAATCACATTAACAAGTATAATAGAAACTTTAAACAAAAAAATCGATTCCAACAGTTTAACGAAAAGTTATAAGTTATAAAATATGTTGTATAATATAATATAATATAATATCTACCTAATAAATTATTTTAATTAGAAATGTGTAGGTATAGTAGTGACTCATACAAAGTTTTTAATCAGTTATTTTAGTGTATTATTTATGTATATTTGAGCTACCTAGGGGCCAGGTTGTCTATTCACCTCATTTATCTGAACAATATAATAACATTTACTCTTATTTCCTGCATAATAGGTGTTTATAATATAGCAAGAGAGTACTGTAGTAGGTAGATGGATCTCCTTACAACAAATAGACAAGTTCGACATTATGATATTAGATATTCAGAATAATACAATAGTAAAATTAGATACCACCTATTCAATATATTTTGATTAGGTGCATAGGTACATAGGTAATTATATAATATTTTAAAAATGTTTCTTATCATATATTAAATAATATTACGAACTGTAAATAATTTGCATTGTAATAATTATTATACCTACCTATTAGGTAAATAATGTGTATTGTAATAATTTGTATTAGGTAAATTATTATTCGAATCTATTTTAAAAGTAATAATCTCTTGAATACTACGTTTAAATTGTTGACACATACATACAACTTATTAGGAATTTTAAATTTTTTTAACACGAACACGTAATTAATTTCAAAAAGGAATTCGGCGGTGAAATAACAAAAACTGTAATAATAATTGATTTACCTATATGATATAATTTGTGTAGTCATAATAATATGGAAGTGTAAAATCATGGCGTTGAAGAATAATTTTAATTTTATAAATGGAATTGAATTAAACATAATATGTAATCATTTTAGTAACAGAACGTTTAGGTAATATTTAATATTTATAAACCTTGAAACAAACAGGAGACATTATGGAAAATTAAATTTAACATGCTTTATAAATTATAATGCACGGTAAATATGTGTAGCTGAAAAGCAATGCGATGTCAAACATTATGACGTATTATTAATTTTCAGAATATCTGTTTAATGTTGATATTGTGCAGAATTTATTTTTGTTCACAATATTGCAATCAGTTTTATTTTCAATATTTTGTTTAAGTTTAAAAGGATCCTGGTTTGTTATGTCCCTTTTTTGTGAAAACATATAACTTATAACTCAAGTATGTTACCTCGCCACCGTCCATAATAAATAGGTATTTCGGAAAAAACGTACTGAACAATAACAATAATAATAATCACAAATAGTATGTGTACATAAGTGATAGTAAATCATTTTTTAATATGTGTAATAAAAGTACCTAAAAAAGTATACGTAAATATTTATTGAAAATAAGTATATGAATTAGTAATGGAGCATTTCAAACTCGACTAATAGATACCGTCAACGGTGGTTATTGTTATATCGTTTTAAGTTTGAACTGTACGTCTGTACCTATATCGGTTTGATTATTGGTTTTTACACGACCCATATAATTATGTGATGAATATCAATGGTACCTATGATATGTCGCCAATGTTACCCAATTTTTTTCTTCGGTGGTCCATATAAGTAAAATATTGCCTTAGTGCGGGCTGCACCAATAATAAATAATAATATAAATTTAAAATTTCGTTTTTATAATCATTGATTATAAATACTTTTAATACTAAGTATTAGTGTATTACTAATACTAGTTTTTATAATCAGTGCTATAATATTATTGTTCCTACTTGTCGTTTGCCCATTGCCCATATAGTACGACCCATGATGTAGTACCCGTTACCTATATATACAGTATACATTTTACATTTTACCTTATACATCTTACAATACAATAATTCTCAGTCATATAATATTTCATAAATATTTATGTTTGATTATTATATTAACATTTATATAAATTCAAAAACACTTTTACATAAATAAAAAAAACTGGTCAGTGAGTGATGCTCTGCTTTACAGTAAGTTACAACTGGGTCACCGTAATGTCTGGCGTTCAATTTTAACCCAATGATATTATCATTATATATGAAAAACGGTTCTTAGCAGGAACGGTTCGTCAGCCTGGTAAATTTTATAATACATATATTTAGCCATTTAGGTATATTTTTATTATTTATACGGCGGTCGGTAAGTTTGATTAATATTATTTGCATATTATCATATTTGAATATAATAATATATTTTAGAAGTTTCAAGTACTCATATATTTATATTGCAAGAAAATAACTATATAAAGTCGTTATTCATAATTATTTAATATGTAGTTTCATTCAAATTTGAACTTAAAATAACTATAAAAAAAACTGTGTTTATATTATATTTTTTAATTCTTTTGGTTACTGAATTCACTAGATACGTGGAACCTTGTTTTAATATTTTAATCTTTAGCTATAAAATTTGAACATTTTATAAATTTTAAACGACAAAGTAATTTGTAAATTTTTAATTTGATTATGCGTGTAAAAAAAATCGTGCCTAAATATTTTTAATTTTTTTTAATTGCCTATGTAACAATATATCAGAAGCCTTGTACTTATTACATTTTCAAGCTTTTTTACCCAACGAATAGTTTTACTGACGTTTATAGATAAAAAAAACTAAAATAATTGAAAAATTTCTACAAAATAAAAAAATCATTAGGTACTATTACATTTTAGTGAACCGTTAAATAATTACATTTTGTATGCAACTGCATAAGTGTTAATTAAATTTGAATTTTTCGTTAGTGAATAATAACATACCTACTGTCATCCACATCTGCTTAAAATATTGAACATTTAAAAATTTAACTAGGTATATTTGATTGCCTATTTTTATTTCATGCTTAATTTTATCATAATGATAATTAATATTTGATATACTTAACTACTTAAGCTTATACCTATTATAATTAATTCACATTTAAATAAAATAATAATAATATGATAGTACCTATTCGTATAATAATAATAATTATAACGATTGTATATTTGTATAAGTTTATCTAATGTCTAATCTTCTAATGTTTATAATTCATTTTCCTAAATTTAAATGCTGTACGTTAATGAAATATATTTAATAATATGATATATGTACTAATGTGCTTATCATTACAGTATTTAGAAGATTAATTGTATGCAGTTGTTAATGTGTATCAACACATTTTGTCTGCGATTAATTAATTTTAAAAGTTACATCAAAAATAAAAAAAACTAGTTCTCTCTAATACTCAATAATATGTATAAGGTACTAATTTATTGTTTTTCTTATGAAATAATTGGCTATAATGACGTTATGTTATGCGTAATAGTTTTGAAGAATACAATATGAAGGTATATTTAGTAAAATTGCTTTATTTTTTGTTTTTATAGGTTTTGTTATACAATTTTCATTCCTTGCAGCATTTTTCTGGTTAAACGTCATGTGTGCGGACATCGCATGGACATTTAGGTTGGTAATGTTTTTATGGATTATATAAAAATGCAAATAACGTTATCAATAAACTATACATAAATTTACGTTTTGTTACAGTGGATTCAGGCTACTTTTGTCCTCAAATAAAATTGAAAACGAGAAGAAAAAATATATAATTTATTCAGCTTACGCGTGGGGCTGTAGCATTGGAATAACAACTTTAACAGCTTTGGCTGAATTCACCAAATTATTTGGCGATAGTAGTTATAAACCAAATTTTGGAAACTACGTTTGCTGGTTTTCTGGTAAGTAATAAGCATGAGTGCTTATGAGAGCATAACAAATTTTTATATTACCTATATGAAAAAATAATGAATGCCTAAGAAAATACGATTCGATATAATAGAAACTATAATTCGTTTGAAAGGCATGCAGTTTTGTTTAATCACGTATAATTATAATATATTGATAGATTTTGATTTTGATTATTGATTTTTGTTTTTCAGATAAGGTATCAGCCGGTGTATTCTTTTATTTACCAATTGGGTTAATTCTGTCGACCAATTGTATACTGTTCTTGTTCACTGCTTTTAGAATTGTGTTCATCAGAAGGGGTACGTCAAGAGTATTAAATCGTCAAAATAACCAAAATGATATGAGGTAAATAAGTTTGAATATTTGTTATAGTTTACATTGACAAATACTGCAGTGCTCTGTGCAGTTGCAGCGTGGGCGTAGGAGATCTAACTAAAAATTATTCTATTTCATTTTTTTTAAAACATGTATGGGTAGGTATAACGCGGATTTTTGCAAAAATATTATTATTGATTATTGAATTACGATCTACAAATGTAGTTTAGGTATTACGTTAAGATAAATCCCAATGTAATTATTATTTTATAAGTGTATCAATTACATAGATACCTACAATTTGTACATAGAAAACCAATAGGAAAAATTATGTTTTTTTTTCAATCGTTAAATAGTACCTAACGAATTAATATATTAAAGCATTTAACTATCGTAATTGTTTGATTCGATTTTCTATACGGCGCGCGACAAACCTATATAATTATTTTTTTTCTCTACACATGATTTGCATATTAATTATAATAACCTAACGTGATGATATATTTTATGTTAATATTATACTATATGGGACCAACAGTTATATACTGTTTTTTATACACGGCACTTTTTGTTCACTGTTTATTAAAAACATATTTGACTAACTGGAAATAACTTAAAACGACACCACTGACTGGTGCCTGATTGATGTTGGATATTCATAATAATATGTTTGGTGAACCATAGGAGGGCCCGCACACCGTCTACACATCGTGTACCTATAGTGTAAATTATTATGTTGAAGGTCGAGTTCTCGGAATGCAATTATAAAAGATAAACCCAAAAAAATAAACCGAATACCGATAAGAGGGTGGATAGGCTTCACAAATATATATAATGCATATAATAGCTATTATAATACATTAAAGAAATTTGACTGCCAGCAATATAATATTATTTCAAAGACGGGATGCATTGGGACCAGTTCTATAACGTTTTCGACCACTATAATAATAATTTATTGTCGACCCTTGTCATACCGAGTCTCTGCCGACCGCCAGAGCGTCGCCACTTTAGTACCTATCGTTGACCCATCTATACGTTAAAATGTATTTAGTCACAGACAGTTTAAAGAAACTAACATAATACACAAAAAAAAAAAGAATTACGGATACCAACCAACGTTTTCAGAAAAGGTCCCATGAAGCAGTAAATAAGGTTATCGTACCTATATCAATTATAAAAGCGATTTCATGAAACATTCCGATGCTTTTATTGTGGCGCAGTACATACAAATTTATTATTTCATTAAATGGAAGAAAAAAATATATACCTGAAAACAACAATGCCCATGTTACTTGTTCGCTATCGCCTTGCCATCGATGACCGTTGTATTCAATGGCCCCTTTGACCTCCCCCTGGGCATTTTAAACTGTATGGTTGTATGTACTTACATCCTGATATTATGAGATACCATTTTAACAGAATAAAATATTTCTAGAATAAGACTACTAATAAACCAAATAATATTTAATATACGAATTATCTATTTCATTTTTTTTTATAAGGGAAATTTTCTTAGCGTTCCAATTATGAGCTTACTGCGTACCATACGTTGATAAATGCAGTAACTAATCATAATAGGAGTATAATATATAAATTTGTAACCAAATAATGGCAAATGCTGAAAAAGAAATCCCCAGTAAAAACGTTCCCGGAAAATAAGTATCTGTTACTTAATAAAATAATATAAAAACGTAATTACCTATACAATTTTGTTAATTATTATTTTTATTTGTAAATATATTATTTAATATTTTTCTATGCTATACTAAGTTATATAGTTACATTTTAGTTATAGCTTTTAGGTATTATTTTAGTTATTTTCATTATAGTAACAAATTTTACTATATGCCCTATATTAGTCAAGAATAAATCGATACTCGGAGGCAGATTTATCTTTTTTACGGCTATAGACACTAACAATTTGACGCCACTATTATAGGTAAACAAGTTATGAAACCCACTTCAAAATAATCTAAATATTAGGTAACTATAATCATAGGTAATCGGTCAAAAAGTCCGGGGACAAAAAGTCCGGGGACAAAAAGTCCGGTATGAAAAAAGTTGGACTAAAAGTCCGGATTCATTTTTTAATTGCCGGACAAAAAGTCCGAGTACATTTTTACTGTCGGACAAAAAGTCCGAAAAAAAAAAAACCAGAAATTCTAAAAATGTTCACATTACTTTTGGCTATACAATATTATTAATAACAATAATTTGATATACAAATATACAATATGTTTCCCTAAGAAATTATTGTCAATGTCAATACAATAATAATTTTATATACTTTAAGTTTGCCTGTACAATACAATCTAGTCTACATTTATAATAACAATAATAATTTATTCTACATTCCGTTTTCTTAAGCAATGACCAATCCTATTTAAAAATTCTGGTATTGTTAATTCGTTATTAACAAACTTCGTACATAAATATTGTAATTTTACATTTTTTTCTGATCCATGTTTTTTTTTTCTTGCAGGTTCCATATCATGTAATGCTATTTTAGCTTTATCTACCCCCACTTCCTCACGAAATTTATTAATCAACTTCCAAATTGAATAATATAATATTACATGTATATAATGCATATTATATTATAGTATAGTATTAGGTATATTATAATTATAAATTTTATAGACAATTTTGTATTTTCGGACTTTTTGTCCGACAGTAAAAATGTACTCGGACTTTTTGTCCGGCAATTAAAAATTGAATCCGGACTTTTAGTCCAACTTTTTTTATACCGGACTTTTTGTCCCCGGACTTTTCGTCCGGGATTCATAATCATAATAATAGACAATTCATTTGATTTTTTAGACAATTTTTTTTACTCTCTTTTAGTTATCTAGCTTACTTTAGAAAAATTTCAATGGATGTCTTCCAAATTTTATTGAAAACCTACAATGATAATTTTTATGAATTTTGAACTATCATTAAAAAATTACAAATTACAAAACAGATGTTGTAATAAATAGTTTTGTAACTTAACTATTTTAATTTTAGAAGTGGCCGTCTTTCTTTTAAAATATTTTATTAGTATTTAGTACTTCCCTAGGTAGTATCTAGGTAGTTTCTTGTTGATTTGGATAGTATGAATCTATATTAAACACTCATACATTAAGTAATTATCTTAATATCAACAATCGTAATCAAATATTTTAGTACAAACAATTGTAACTATATAAACTGCAGTAACTACAAATAATAATGAATAAATAAATATCTTAATGTACTTGTCATTTATCACTAGTAACTAACAATAACGGACGGTAATATAAGGTGTTCTATACTTTTTTTTTTTTTTAATGTGGTATCGGAGACCAGAGGAGGGACTGCGTTAACATTACTTCTACTCAAATTCTATACTTATTGAAAGAAACCTTAAATAAATAAAAAAACACTTAAAATAAATCACTTTAGATAAATACACAATAAACATATTCGAAATAAAATATCTGACACTGAGATCTACACACACACGTTCATACAAAGGGCCTGTTTCAAAATCCAGTTTTTAGATACCTGCAGTATGCGGCGCCGAATAGATCTTTTAACGCGTATACCATGGATAACGAAACCTACCCTTGGTGTGTTGCCGCCACTCATGTATAGGGCATATAGCCCGCCTAAATATACATTTTTATTTATTCTGTTATGAACGTATCAGAGAAACATTAACACAATACACTAAAAACCCATTTAAGATTAAACGAGTTCAATATTACGCGGGGTCACAGATTGGAGATGTTATCGTTATTTTATTTAAAATAGATTTCAAAACCATACCGAACCGTCTATTGTGGCTTAGTATTTTTTTTTCTTTTTGGTATAACCATTCGTGGGGTAAACAAAAAAAAACGCAAGAAACAAATGTGATTCTGATTAAAATTTTAATTAAAAAACTTGTTTTAATTGGTTATATCAATTAAAAACAGTTCGGGTTAAAATATTTTTCTGCTAAAATACGGTTGTGATAAAATATTTTTGGATATTTTTTCTCACCCTTGTTTTAATCTAGAAAAAAATTTAAATGTGGTTTTATGTACTTTTTGTAATAGGTAAGTAAAATTAAAAAAATGTTAATGGTAATATTCATAACATTACATTTTGAAGAGTTAAGCAAATATATAAAATAATAATGAATTCTTAGTTTTTCTCTTAATAGTAAATGATTGTTTAAAAAAAGTAAAAAATATTAAATCAATATAGTATATATATATGGAGCGTGTATGTTCTTGGAACACATTTTAAGCTAGGAAAGCATCGTCTATAATGTTCAAAAAAAGATGTAAGAGTCATTAACCCTAAATATTACTAAATAGTATTATCCACAGTGACACAAAATTATAACTCACAATAGCTATTCATGCTAAGTTACAAATGGTATTAATGTATAATAATATGATATATAATTACGTAACATGATAAATATTTGGTCTAATAAATATATATATAACTGTAGCTCTTCTGGCTCTATAGAAATAATTATAATAATTAATAAATAATTTACATATTTATCTATTGGGGCTATAATTACCTAATAAATAATAATATAATAGTTATGGAAATAATAAAATAATTAAAATGGCCTTGCTGGCCCAACAAAAAATAATAATTCAATAATATTCGCCCCTAACATTAATATAAAATGAAGCAATAATAATATTATGTATTGTAATGAGAGTCTTGCAAAGAGGTGTATATAATAAATCAAACTACAGGACAAAATTATTAGAATCAGAGTAAAATAATAATTTATCAAAGTTAAGAGTGACTCAAAAATACAATATTAGTTCTCCTCCACGTCTCCAAATAAAAAGCATACATGTCGTTTGTATGTGCGTGTGTGGTGGACGATGGGGTGAAAAATATAGGTCGCTGGACGCTTACCCAACTTGCGCGTTGGAGTTTATTAGAGATTTAACTCTACTCTAGAATGGCTCAGCGCGAATAATTGACGAATATTATTATTCTCACTGTTTTTAATTACGAAGTTTTGTTCACGAAGACTGTAGTTAGAATTATTTAACTAGCAATATTAATGTATTATACTTATACATCAACTGAAACCGGGCAACAGTGAAAGATATTCTCTACTCGTATATCGGTCTTGGCTAGTTGACCTTTAAAGGTGCAGAACTTTTCCACCCCGGGAAATGGTACCCAAATACCTCCCTAAGCCCCGCCCACCTTCAACGTAAACGCAAGTGAATACCCACTTGCGTATACTTTATATTGATTTGTCGTCAACGTCGTGTCGTGTTCACAGGTTGTCGCTGTACTTAAAGCTGTTCTGCCTGATGGGCGTGACTTTCGTTTTTGAAGTGATCTCGTGGGCGGTCGAGGCGCCCGCTTACTACTGGTACGTTACGGACGCGATCAACTCACTCCGCGGCGTGTTCGTGTTCTTCATATTCTGCTGGAAGCGTTCGGTGCTCAACCTGCTTCTGGCCCGGGCGCCCGAACCGACCCGCGAGCGTTTCGTAAGGGCGTTCGGGGTCCTCGAGTCTCACCGGTACCCGAGCTTCTCGTCTTCGTGCCAGCCCAACAACTTCGGCATTGCCGTCACCAATAGCACGAGGACGCACAGCAGCGCCACGTCGTCGGCACAGACGGCCAACGGATTGCAGCTGTCACAGTTCGGCAGCTCGGCGTCCTCGGCAAGGAGGAATTCGTCGTTCATGACACGACAAGCCAATTAAATAAGATATAGAGAGGACTCGTCGTCACCTACAGCCCCATAGATAATTAATATATGGATAATACAAAATTACGTATTGTATTTGTAAGTGGGATCGAACTGTCGAAGAGCATAAACTATAATAAAGTAGTTACCACAGAGCTACGACATGCAATTGATGTTGTGGTATTGATAAACATAACCACTGATAATAATATTAAACAATAATAACATAAAATGTTAATTTTTAAACTCAATATTATGATAAATAGTATATTTGATAGTAATTAAATAATAGGTACTGAAAAAGTGATAATTAATTTAATTCAAAATTTGGCAGACAGTGAATTATTGATAAAATGTTATTTTTTTTTTAGCATAAACTACATCAACATAATATAACCATTATGGTAACGAGTAGATTTTTCGAACGAGCCTTATCGTGTATTACCAATGGTGGCGCGTTGGGTGGTGCACAAACACTTTTATAAAATGTAGGACGTTGGAATATTTTTTTTATACAATTATCAAAAATAATTTACTTAAAATTTTTTTTACACCTTTTAAATGATAAAATAAAATAAGATAGGTACGGTGTATGGCCCGTTGTCGGTTTGACGATTGCCACTATGGCGGGGCACGATAAAAATAGGTAAGCTGTGTAGTGTGTACATTTATTGTGTTCCGAAAGGATATCGGCCATGTGTGGGTGCATGTATATAATATTTGTACAACCGACCGGTGCACAACGAATAGGTGGTTTAAAAAATTATCGAATAAGCATACTAATTGTCAACGCCAAAAGCTGAAAAAACTTTTCATTTTTTAACAAATATTTTTGAACTTTTAACTATACATGCATAATAACTAATAAGTAATAAGAAATTAGAATTTATGGTTTATTATACCTATATAGGTTAATAAACATTTTTCTTTTTGTTAAAGCACCATATTATAGCACTACCCACTACTGTCTGTACATCAATTATTATATATTAAGTCTTATTCATGTAAATAATATGTATTGTACGGTGGCAGAGTTATTAGGTTTTTTTTTGCTTCTCTCTGCAGCACTATGCACTTCTCCGGGTATCAGTCTGTTATATGAGCTAAAGTATCATAACTATTATGTAGATAGTACTAGCTGTGTTGCCAAAAGACGAAATCCACCAATAACACCATCATTATATCACAGTACATAATTTTAGGAAAACTAATCTATATTCGCGTCGAGTCCTCTATATCTTAGTTTATGGTCTCCGTTCAGATTACCACCGGTGACTATTGTGTAGGAGAAGGGACGGCATGCCGTACTCCACTATCCTTTGTGAACGTGTACATAGTTCGAGAGATAGGCCACACCTTTGCACCACCGCTCGTCCCGAACGAATTTACGATTACGGCTTGCAGGCATTCCACAACACTTTATTTATTATATCTGGTCATTCGACCTTAGACGCCAAATATATTCTATATGCGTACAATCCACCCTAATCGTTTATATATTTATTGTTATATGAAAAGAAACTTGTGTTACTTATTTTTTTCTGTGGAATGTTGTATTTTTTCTTTTAAGCCGATTCACATGCGTATTCGACCACCTGTCGGTTGGGTCCATCCGTCCGACCGGTTTTACACACCCTCTGCACTAGACCCTCATCAACTGTCACGTACCCGACCGGCAGGACAGTAACATAAAATTTATATTTTATGTTGTTCAACCATTTGGTTGTCATTTCGATTTATTGTTTTTTTTTTCTAGAAGTTTCAACATATTTTTCGACACTATACGGTCGCCGGCGGGGGGTTATTCATTTGTCCCCGCCGATTTAAAATGACTGCAAGTAGTTCATATATCATGTGCCGATACCACCCATTTAGACACTTTATATGACTTGGACATACATATATATGTATTTTTTTTCTTATTATACTTTATTTATAAATTGATTTTATTTATTTTTTGGCATCAAAGGTTTTTGTATTTTCCATAACGTTTTATGAACATTTTATATAATGACCATCCCTGTAAGACCGTAAATATTTTACCCTTGACAGCCACACAACGTGTTATTCTTTTATGTACCGTGTACGGATTTTTTGTATTATAACATGTTCTTGGACCGACACTCATCAAAGCATTATCTTTTTCATTCGTGTCCTAAAAGCACGTATTTTAAACACCCTCAATGTATTATAATTTGTATTTGAATTTTATATGTGCACTCTCTAATCTTGCACACGTGTTGATTACATCATAAATATATAACACTAACCAACTATTTCATGATTCTTTGGTTTTTTTCACGTTATAAAATATAACTCTGATCTCCATATATTTTGTGGCATAACCTTTAAAACTAAATAGATGACTTATGTGATCCCCGATATTCTTATCGGCGTTCTAAATCATTCGTAATAAGCAATCGACATTAGAAATGAGCACAATTAAATTATCCATGTCATTAATCATGATTTATTTCCATAGTTAATTTCCATTATACATAGTGTACAGTATACTGATGTCTGAAACTATCAGAAAGTACTGCGGTACAATATTATCATAAAATATATATACCTACCGTTAAAATACCGATTTTACCACGTCAAGAATATAATTGTCTGTACAAATATAATGATTCATTATCAATGTCTATGTATATATTACCTATTATGTTAGAAAAACGCAGTAACTTTGGACCGTAAAAACCCCGATAAACTACCTAATTGAAAACATGTGTACATGATCTGACATTTAGCTGATAATTTGCTTTCTCCTATTACTATTATGATTATAAATTTCATAGACTTGTCATGTAGTGCGTTCATCGTTATTGGAGAACTATTTTATCGGTTATTCAATTATTATAATTATTGTGATTCTCGGAATAATAAATGATCAGCCTTATACCAAATATATATATACGACCGAGACGCTCAGTTCTATCACGTGTGTGACCTATCGCCACCACGAAAAGAGCCTTAGTATATATTATAATTTATAATCATACGAAATACATAACAGGCGCTACATTATAATATCATATTATACATAACTACGTCTGATACTATGTTGGATTATAACGTCATATTATATTATAATACATTATTATTATACTTGAACCATCGTTAATATCATTGAGTATATTAAAACTATTTTTTGTATAAATTATTTTAATTGTTGTTATCATTATAATATCTTTCTATACTATATCATTATATTATACACATTAAATATGTTGCATTATAAATTTTAGACGCTGTCTAGTCGTCCACACTTATCATCAGCCATCATGTTCACCAATATAAACATTATAAAATATAATGTTGATCTCGGGTACATTGATTTTTTTGACTTTCAACAAATAATGAGACTATACTTATATTATTACTATTATTATTATTATTATTATTATAACTATTATAAGTTATAACTGTTAATTGTTATTATTATTAATAAATGGTTGTATTAAAATATTATGTAGGTATATAATATAGGTAGAATCACTGTTAAACCGATTTAACTAAATGAAAAATCGTTTTTCGTTATACCAACGTTTTTTAATTAGTTAACATAATAAAATATTATATATAATATGTAAATCATCCATATTATAATAAAAATATAATTTTACTTAACGAGTCTAAAATGTAGGATACTCGAATAATTGATGAAAAATTGATCATCCTATTCATACTCACCGTTTAATTTAATTTTAGTTATACGTATTTTTTATGTTCACATAACTAATCACCTTAGAATACCTATATTATCTAGTCACCATTTAAGATCAAATTTCCAAGTACAAACTAATAGTTATTGTAGTTTTATGTGCTTTGAAAAAACTGTAAACCAATTTTCTACATACCTTGGTACGTTTTTCCCCCTGTTTGAACCTCGGGGACGGAACTACTTTCGCATTGCTTCGACCCTGGTACCTAAATAACTTATTTAATCCTATAAACTTGAGTTAACATACAAGGTGACATCTACAATATTATCACGCATACCTTTAATATATATGCTTTGAATATATACAGAGTTTAACAGGACTATTTAACAAATGTAGTAACGTTTGTAATGGAAATTTGTTAAATAGGCCTTTTACGCATTATATGTATTCATATATATTTATTTACTGTATTATTATTTATCATATACATTAAAAATTAACATTACACTATTATAATAAGTTCAAACATTGTTGTATACTGCTATTAATTACATATAATATTAATTTATAAAGTTTGTACGCCATTCATAATATATAATGACACATTACAATGTAATCAGTGTTTTTTGTTAGCTTATGATAATGTATTAGAAGACATTTTAGCTTAATTTTATACATTACACGTCATTATTATATTATTATATAAATTACGATCTTCTCGAATATTTATTCTATTTATGTACCTACCAAAATATGTTCAAATAATGTATTTATAAAAATTAATATTTTATAATCTTTATTAATCTAAATATATTACCTATATATTCCTGAAATCAAAATGTTTAATCAAATATGGATTTATTTAAAAATGTTATTATAATTCAATAATATTACAAGAAAACTGTTGTTCGTAGGATTTCAGTTTTATAGTTTATGGCTAGGTAGTAGTTAATACTTTGAAAATGTTTTTAAGAAATAATACTAATTGGATATACATTATACTTACATATATTGTGTGTATAATTTTTATAATTATTAAAGATAACGCGATACAATATTTCATATATTATATTAACGTTCTTTAAAATGTTGGTATTGGAATATTATCCCAATTTAAATACATTTTGTTCTAGGTATATAGTAGGTATATAAAATATTGTTTCGCAAATCGAATGGAAATTATTAAAAACTTATACTGCGTTACGTTGCCTAACAAAATATGAAACTACTCAATGAATATTGGTAAGGCCAAAAATGAACAACCAATTTTTCTTTACAGAGCTGTGAATTAAATGCACCAAAAACCCGTAAATTATGTATAAATGTTTGCATTAAAAAAATCTAAAAAATCTAAAAATTCCAAATTTGCGAAGTTATGCAAAATAAACTTAAGACCGAGTAACAAACAAGATAGTTAGTTCCCATATTTTTGTTTAGTTTATAAACGGCTAGGCGCCGAAATATCTCTCGTTCAATACATAGAATATCGAGTGGTTTGTGAGTATCTACAAGCACTCAGCAGTGGTCGCATGATCACCTAGTAAATACTGACTGCTTTGAGGCCAAGCGTGGTATGAATAAATTTGTGCGCTGATAATTGTCTACTGTACATTAAACGTTCAGGTATCATATTTAAAATAATTTGTACCTATACAACTTTATAGTACTGAATATTTAATGTATTATTTAGAAACGCTAATAACAGTAGCAGTTGATGAGTATAAATTAAGACAATAAATATTACATTCATACAGTATTTAGGGCTTATGGCTCAATACTTATATGTATAGTAATATAATATCACGCCAAACTGGCCCAGTCAAATGAGAATAAAAACAACCTACACCCTGGTACCATAGACACGCATTTCTAAATTAGTTTAAAATAGTTATTTATATTATAAGAATTTAGACTATTTAGTTATTTATCATATACAATTTCATTATAACTGCTACTTCGCATTTTCAAAGGAAATGTGATTCATCAAATAGTTATCGATTAATTTAATCTTCTTCTAATATTAATTCATTTTTAATGCTGTCTCCTGTCGATGAAGGGGACGCGCTAACGCCCATAATTATTAGTGAAGGTCAATTTAACGGCGCCGAAAGAAATGTTTGTCAAATTCCTATCTAGCAAATCACTAATTAAATACTTTCTAAAAAAACTTTACAACGAAACTATGCAGGGAGTTTTTTAGTGATATAATTCAGAACTAACAGGAAGTCCATAGTACAATTTTGCAACTATTGTACGGCCACGTTTGCGGTCAGGTCTAGTTATAATAACTATAAACCGACATATGCATATAAAATTGATCGAAACCGGTTTTGTTTATGCGTGAATTTGTAACCGATACGACGGGACATGACATTAAACGGTCGCCCTCCCAAACTCATTTCTAGTATTGAATTAAAATAATTAAAATTTTTAATATTTGACTGGGTATATAGAAAAAATTGCCAAAACTGTTTTTTGCGCATTTACGTAGAAAATTGGTTTTCTAAGTTTCACCATTCACAGTTCCACACATGTGAAGCCATTTATATGTTGATACAATTGCACCACACACATTTAACTGAAATAAAATATTATTACCTATCTAAAAGCACTTTTGAATTAATTCTAAATTTTCCAAAATTCATATTTAAGTTGAAGTCTTGTTGAAGGGGAAACAAGAGGGCCACGGGCCCGAGCCCACAACGGATATCGAACGAAAGTGGACCCCCGTCGGGTACTACGTTTCCTATAATATACGGATAATGGATATATTATTACCATTTGGCCCAAGGCCCAAAATTATCTTAATCTGGACTTGTTTATAAGTTCATTGCCTATTTGCATTTTAATGCAATTATAACTATCGATGACATTATTGTGATTATTATATTAAATTAATAACAATAATGTCCATGATACAGTGACGTGGATAATAAGGAAAGGCAATAACGAATAACAATTATGTATAATATATAAGTCGTTTATCAATAACTCACAATTAAATATTTATTTATTTTTTGGTTTTAAAATTTTAGGTATTATAAAAATACTCGTTAAGAATTATTTTACTCGTTGATTTTAAACAGTCAATTAAATGAGTGTGGTTCTATGTGACTAGCCTTTTAAAAATAAATATTAAACAAAGGTAGAAGCGAGCGCTGCTATTGAGTATTGACTTTTGAAATTTCTGTTTAGAACAACGGCACAATGGACTATGAAAAGCTGTGAATAGAAAACCTTATGATGATGTCAAAAATGATAAAATGATGTCACTCTCAAATTATTTTAAATATCTAAATCTTATAATATTGTTCTTATTGTTATTCATTTTTGAGGTTGTACTGTTGGTATATGTCCGTTAAATTATTATTATTTAATTAGGAATAAAATGACTATGAATATGAACTTAAATTAAAATACACTTTTAGGTACCTACATATGTTAAACAAAACATATTTATCAATTATAAATAGTTCTGACTTATGGGCTTGTGTTAAAATTAGATACAATGCGGGATTTATAGTGACTAATTATGTACTGTTCATAAAATGCAGTTATAGTGTGACATTGTGGAAATAACTCAAACAACAAGTAACAATAAATGCAAAAATCAATAAATGTAGGAAAACGTTTTTACGCTCAACATTTTTTACCGAAGTAAAAATAAAAAATAATTTTACAATAGATGGCATTGCAAATTTATTACAGAGATAAATTTATTTGTATTTTGTATTTCCTATTTTATGTTTAATAATATAATAATAAAATGGGTAAATGGTCCTACAAGTACACGGTTTTAATTAATATATTTATACAAGTTAAATAATATACTCTAGTTATATAATATCAGGGATTTACTTTCTATTGTTCAATATGTTGATGCGAAAACGATGTACGATATTCTAGTGCACCTAAACCAACAGTAGGAACAAATTATTGTTCAAAAAAAAAATTTATCGTTCTAATCATGGTAAACAGCTACGCGAGATATTTTAAAAGTATATTCATATTATTATATTATAATGAGAAATGATTTATACAATATACCTACACATTTTTTTGTGCTATGGTTTTTAATGAATGGTATTATCCGGTATTGGACCTGATCTAAGGGCTTAGGAAAACAACAACCCATTCTTTTTTACACTGCTAAGATAGTTTACATGTGTGTGTATGAGTTTAACAAGTTTTACCTCCTATACCTACTTCTTTAGGGAATGGGACTTTTCGGCGCTGCCAATTCGGCGCTGCCGTTTCGGCGATAGATATTTTCGGTGATAATGACAAAATACATATTATAATGAAAATTATTTTTAGTATAAATGTTAGTATATGACACAGACAATCGTATTTATAAGCTAGTTGATAGATACGATAAAAATGACATTCCAACTTTTATCAGGGGAATATCAAATAATATATCGTTGAAATAAAATGTTGACTATAATTGTATAAACATTAATTAACATTAATTGACTATATTATTATTATTATATTATTATATTTTTACTAATGTACCTACATAATTTTTTATAATTGTATAAACATTTATACTAAAAATAATTTTCATTATAATATGTGTTTTGTCATTATCACCGAAAATAGGCAGCGAAAAACGGCAGCGCCGAAAAGTCCTAGACCCACTTCTTTAGTATGGTACTATGGTGTATTTATTAGGTACATATAAATTCTATGCTACGTAGTTGAAATGGAAGCAGTACATTATAATATTATACAATTATTATTTATTTTATTTGATACATGCAATAATTATTATTATCACATTAAACGGATGTAGTGGTGTTTATCTTATAATACGAACGACACGCACAATTAACCTAAGCCTTATAGGTTAAAATCAAACCGCCGCGCGCCGCTTTTGTGTATGTTTTATAAACTCTCTCTATATATTATTTTTTTGTAATATATTATTATCATGTAATAGTATTATTTACTGTCTTCTTTTATTGCACATTCGTATGCAGTATAGTAAACTCTGATTATAAAACCTAAAATCACCCGATATTTGTGAGCTTCTTTCGTGTACGAATTCTCTTTTAGCTACGTAGGTACCTAATATTATTATAATTTATAATATGTAACCATTCGCCAGGTTAGGTTAGGTTATAAATAAAAAAAAAATGTAGGTTTACAAAAATACCATTAAAAAGGTCACCTTGACAGCGTAGGAAGAAATGTTCGTTAAATTCCTATCTAGTAGTTTCCTAATTAAATAAAAATTTGTCTATATGAGATTTGGACATAATTAATATGTATTATCAACATACAGAATATTTAGTTATTTATCATATCAATCATTAAATGTAAACTTTATAACGCAGTTTTATAGGAAATGTGAATCATAAAATAGTTGTTAAATACTTTCATATTATTATTATCAATTAGTTTTTAATGCTGTCTACGGTCTACAACGGGCGCCGCGCCAACGCCCATAATTATTAGTATAGAGTCTATAGTAGGTACTATACTCTATAGGTCAATTTCACGGCAATGAAAGAAATGTTTGCCGAATTCCAATCTAGCTGTTTCCTGAATAAATACAAATTTGTCAATATATGAGAATCAAAGGTCACGTTCAAGTCATTCCATTTACTATATTTCAGTATAAGTATTTATTCTACAATAAAACTGTATTGGTACTTTATATAATTTCCAGTGTCAATTTCGCCACTGATATACGGCCTCGTTGCCAATGGGATCAAAATCAATTTTACCTATGTGCGATTTCGGCAGTCGCAACATGACATTAAACGGACACCCCTTTATACATGGCCACGCGCGTTTCTAATACTAATTAACATAAAACGGACACCCCTATATATATTATTAAGTTTTAATAATTATTATTCATATCAACATTCAGACTACATAATTAATTATCTATACAATATTAAATGAAACTATATTTGTATTTGTGAAACTATATTAGGTACATATTTTATATGTAAATGCGAATAAACCCAGCTTTGCCATTTTAAATACTTACCCGTTATTTTTTGATAAAAATATATAATTGTATTAAAATAATAGTGAACATGAAATAGGTTTTTATGTTATATAGTTAACTAACTACCAAAACTTATAAAAATTATGAATAAAAGTCGGTGAAAAGGATATACATACGTTCATATAATTAATCGAACAGACCCTATTTTTTTTATAAATTTTTAACTCAAAATTATTTGAAGTTTTTCGTGATCTTGACGAATTTTGTCAAAATTCTAACTTCAATTGCTAAAAACAATTGTTCATTTATGGTCAATTTTTATTTAAATTACGCTATTAACAATTATTGAGAAACCTTGTATTCAATTTTTAATTTTTATAAATGAGTGAATATTATTTTTATCGACTATTATTAGGTTATAATGATTCTTACATGGCACAGCGGTGTCGTTAATAGATACATAACCGTCTGTCTAGACTCTTTAGAGTTTTGATAAAAATGTTAACTACTGTTATATGCGATAACAGAGGCTGTCCAGACATGTTTTTTCAAACAGTAACTACACTTTTTTTAAACTTAGTAGTCTCAAAATACAAATATAAATATTTTAAATTGTCACAGGTATGACGTGGATATTAGATAAATACATAGGTAGATACATTTTGAAATTTTGATTTATTATTTATATTTTTATTTATATTATATTGAATACAAAACTGATTAGATCAGTTACCTTGTCAAGTAGTTACTCCGGAATTACTTTATTCATGTATTAGGCACTTTGTAGAGTAAAGATAGTTTTCGTAAAATAATTATGGCGTCCTTAGCATACATATTATGTAGGAATTAAGGGTATGATTTTCGGTGGCATGCGTTGTCACAGATTGTTAGAATTTATACATGACTACGAGTCCAAGACTGTCTCGTGAGTCATAAGTCATGATTATAATACTATAGAATATTACGATGTGTCATAAATATTATTTTATAAAGAGTCAACGACAGATTGTTTTATATCACTTTAAATTCCTAGATTTGAAAAACATGAATATAAAGATCAATTAAAAATTTAAAAATCAGTATTCCATCTCCGTCATAAATAAAGGTATATGCGTTTGACTGATGCGTACGTAATATTATAATTTTAATTTTAAATAAATAGCAGTTTTATGTATTCAGATGTAGTCGGTAAATACCAATATTATTTTCTCAAACAAAATTTTTTAGTAAAACATTGGACTTTGATTTGTATGGTTATAAAATATTGTATTATGTATACATTGTATTGTAGTGTTCATTACTACAACATGTATAATACGATCTATGAACTATGAAGTGTAATATATAGACTATATAGATAAAAATGCACTAAACATTGGTATCGTAAAACTCATTATTGACCTTTCTCTTTATAGATTATAAAACGTGTTTCCGTTAGAGTATTATACATTTTCTTCTTAAAAATATATTTCAGTAATTAATATAAATATAATATACTATGTATAGAATTATAAAAATTTGATATTATTATCCGTTTCTTCGTTACCTATCAATTCATTAAATTTGTGCATTTTTTTCAGTACCGGTGTAACGAGAGGAAGCAGAGCCCTCGCGGCTAGACACCTGCATTTTTTTTAATAATTTGTTTAGTTTTCTAACTTGCTAGTTATAGTTTATTAATAATTAAAATTCATGGAAATATTTTTATCTGAATTGAAAAACTTTTTGTCTTTGGTTAATCATTAATAAACAGTTCATAATATATATAACATATAGCTATATTGACGTGGATATTAAAGATGATTCGATGGTCGCCGGTTATAAGAAACTGTCGCAGACCGTTTCATTCGCAACATAATGATATAATGTTATTGCCTTATCGGTGTTTGATGGAGGGCCGAAATGAATTAGCTAAGTTTTATATAATGTTAGGTTTATTAAATTGTTTTTCTTGTTACCTTACGTGAATGTACGTTAAAGAATCAGGCCGACTATATCAAATTTTTGGCCCCTGTACTATATGTGTTTGCAGGCCTATACAACATCTTCAATCTAATACAACCCATTACAAGCGATAAGCGTGTCCCTACACGATTTTTCCGTAATCAGTGGAAAACGGTTAACTTACAGCTTAAAATAATAAAACTAACTTAAGAGGACGTCGCACCCGCATGTGTTGTCTCCGTCTTACACACGTACGAAATACCAAATTTCCGTTCGTTAGTTTCAATAGGGTGCTGTCAGTTTTGATATTAGAGTGAATTGACCTATTATCAAACTTTGAAGTAATAACATTATCTGTGTTCTCTCGTTGGTTTTTTACGATATTTCAATTTTTAAGTGAGATATGGGTATGTAAAGTATTAATATTTTAAAATGCTTATAATTCACGTAAAAATTAAAATATCGTAAAAAACCAACGACAAAACACATAAAATGTTGTTACCTAAGAGTTTGATAATAGGTCAATTCACTCTAATATAAAAACTGACAATACCCTGTTGAAACTAGCGAACGAACATTTGCTATGTCGTACGTGTGTAAGACGGAAAAAACACATGCGGGTGAGACGTCCTCTTAATATAATATATATTATTATATAAAGGTTTCATTCGTATCATTAAATATTATTAAAATAAGTAAAAATAAAATAAATATCTTTCAAAATTTCAAAAATTACAAATTAATTTCAACGAGCCGCTAAAACAACTTGTCTTCCAGGTCTAACCACCCCACCCCATCCCCTTGTGAGGGTCTCACTAAAGATAATTAATGTTAAGAGGGTGCAAGTGGTACCTTGAGAAGTATTGCTCACACAAAACCTCCCATGCTATCAGTTAATTCGGGAAAAAAGTACCTATAGATAGTTAATTATCATAGTCATCAATCATAACAAATATTTCCACCGAAAACTTACATAATAGTAAAAATAGATACGCATGTTTTATATCTATGAATGTAGACCGTTTTTTTAACATGGTTAAGACTACTGAGTGTGATTAGTTAATCATATATTTTAGTAATTTGTATGGTTTTGTCAGAGTAAAAATTTCAATTCTGCATATTCGTTGAAATGTTCATACTTATGTTTAATATAATAATATGAACCAAGGCAGAAAATGGAAATCAGCTGAGGGTACGAAATTGTTATTTTATATGCGTGAAAATATATAGTATATGTTTCATGTAGGAAGAAAGTACCTAAGTAAATATAATAGTTTGAACCTAGCATATTATTAACATATTTTGACTAGGACCTGCCAAATCCTAACGCCGGTACTGAATTATTTTTAATGATTTACATCGTAATATAATTAAAGTTGATCCACAGTTATAAAAATCAGTTAAGTATTAAATAACTTATAATTTTTAAATTCAAAAAAATAATATTTTATAGTTATTATTTAAGTGCCTAAAACGATATCTATTACATTTTCCTGTATTAATAATAAATATTATTAACGTGTCGTTGAATTTCCAATATTTTATGTTCGAGTAATGCATACCTAATATAAAAATTTTAATTTTAAATAAATATCATTTTTATTTATTCAAATGTCGTCGATAAATATCAATATTATTTTCTCAACCTAAATGCGTTAGTAAAACATTGGACTTTGATGGATTTTGATTTGTGTAATTCCGTATATTTTATACACAGTAATCGTTTTATTTAAGTCAGTTAAAACATAGGTTTTAGTAAATAAAAAGTTAATTTATTATAGGTAGTGGTTATTCATTTATATTTTAGACTTATAAGTAATAAATATCGAATATAAATTACAATAATTTATTACATGTTTGCAGTGTGCCAGTGTACCTATAATAATAAGAATGAATAATAAATAATAATACGAAATTATTCTGTAAATGTTCGAATGAATTTGTTTTGATTCATGATAAAATGTTTAATTAATTTTTCAATCATTATACAATACTATAGGTTTTCTATAAATCAAAAAATACGTTTTTCGACACGTCTACTGCGTATTGGTTTCTAATTCATGTATAAGGATTGAATCTTATCATCGTACTGATAAGGACCTTACGTCTTGGACTTCGTACCTTTTTTCCTGTGGTATCGAGAGCCAGAGGAGGAACCGCGGTTAGCATTACTTCTCCTCTGGCTCCCATAATTTATTGGAATAAAGAAAGCTTACAACAATAACGTCAATAATAGACCCCGTGACCTGACAGACTCTCCTCAGCGTTTGATGTTGTGTACCTACGTTGAACTTCATACCTAGCTATCATAATTTGTTGTTCTCTATTGGTACATAGAATATTTAGGTAATGTAATATCTATGTATAATGTATAAATTAAATAGTTGAGTTTATTTGAAATTTAATTTATATTGTAGTTCATTTATCATCATCTAGTACCTACCTATTTTGTAATTATTGTATGTTGTATAAAATGTATAGGTATATATTATAAATTATGTAGATAGTAAATATACATAGGTGGTTGTAGCCGCTTAAAATAATTACGTACAAATACAACAGTCGTTTAAATTAAAAAAAAATCCAGTCCCTTTACGATTTTCTCTGGGGATAAAATGTACAACTCGCCGACCGAACATATTAATATATAAATTGAATGACATACGCATTATTTGCATTTAATCGTCTTTGACATCCCGATTTTAGATAAGTATACTAACCAAAATAATATAATGAATAATATTTTTTTACACTTCACAAAATGTATATATTATAAATTATAATATTATAAGTTATAACAATAATCGACACGGCAGCTATTGCCGGCAAAATATAATGTTAGGAGTGTGTGGGTCCTGAGAGTAGTTCTGGGGTGGGGGGGTGTACGTTTTAATGTATACATCGAATTTAAAGAGAGGCAATAATGGGTGCGGCCAGCATATACATGCTATACATGTTTAGCCAACCACCGATCGTTTTAATATCTATATATTTTATCATCCGAGGTGGGGATAGAAGACTTTACTATATATACCACTACAGCAGAAACATTTTTCCACTTATTAGTCAGTCTGCCGAACGCGTCTTGAAGTCTTTGACGGTGGTTGCCACTCCCGACTTGTCTTGCTGCGACGGTTGACGATGGAATCAATTTCACACTCAATGAATTGACTGTTTGTAACTCAAACGTCAATAAAAAGGTATGCATGTATTATTAAAAAATAATTTTATTTTAAATATTAGAACGTTTTGAATTAATTCAATTGTATAGAAACATTTTTTTTTTTTGTCGTTTTATAAGTTTACTTTGACGAGGAACTTCATTTTTATATGTCATGTGATTAAATTTTCTTAGGATACTCAAATGTTTAACTATATAATTTTCTAAAAATAGAATATTAATAGATAATAAAATTAAAAAATTTTAGAATATATTAAACGTTTCACTAAAACCCTAAAAAAAATTTCAGCCTGTCTGCAGCGTAAGCGGTTCATAGTTTTCGATGTCGGTTACCACTTCTGACTTGTTTTGCTGCGGCGATTGCAGGTGATGGAAACAATTTTCACGCACTCAATGGATCGACTGTCTACCACTCGGATGTCTATCTATTATGGTACGCATAATGTATTATATTAAACTAATTTTAAGTATTCCAACGTGTCGAGTTGTTTCTTTTATATAGTTAAGATTTCTTATTTTTGTCGTTTTATAAGTTTAAATTGACGGGGAATCTAATTTTTAATAATTATATCTTATAGTATTTTGCAAATTGATTTCGGTCTTACCTTTTAAGTAATTTAAGTTAATAAATTGATAATGATAATATCTAAATGTTTAAATATATAATTTTCCGATCTTAAAATTATAAATATTTTTAAATTAAATATAAAAAAAAATACAGGCAAGATTCCTTAAAAAAAGTCGAGTGTAAATAATTTTATGTTTTTATAATTTGTTAATAAATTATCAATAAGTAATTGGTAAGGTACCTACTACAATATTGACCCACGACTAATACGTAGCGTTTAAGTCTCCCACTTTGTATTTAAATAGAATAAAGGTTCAGGAATAAAATTATTTTTTATATTTTATTAAAATGCGTGGATTCGTAAATTCTTTATTAAAAAATATGTATACGTACCTACTAATAGTAGGAAATATAAAAAATTAATTAATTAAATAATATTTTATAATCCAAGATTAAAAATGAATATTAATTTTATAAAAACTTGCAGTAAATGCTATTATTTTACATTATATAAATTATTTAAATTATCTTTATATGTGAAAATAGGAATTGTATTTATTTAGACTTACTTTAAAATTATTATTAAAATCATAATTAATATAACAGTTTGAGTTTGAGTGTCGGCCTATACCTAATACCTATATTTGGCCGCTATGGTGCGGTGTCGAGCCACCTCGTTTTGCACATTTTCAGTGTCTTGATTGTTTTTTTTAGTTTTAGAGACTAATTTATATTTTTAGAGAATATAATTTTGATATGAATATTATTAATACATAAAAAATTATTATTAATTTAATCATAGGCGTTTGATTAGCGACTTGCGTTTGTGGGTGCCTTTAAGAGGACGTCGCACCCGCATGTGTGTTTCCGTCTTACACACGTACGACATAGCAAATTTTCGTTCGCTAGTTTCAATAGGGTATTGTCAGTTTTTATATTAGAGTAAATTGACCTATTATCAAACTTTGAGGCAACAACATTTAATGTATTCTCTCGTTAGTTTTTACGATATTTTAATTTTTATGTGAATTATGAGCATTTTAAAATATTAATACTTTATATACCCATATCTCACTTAAAAATTGAAATATCGTAAAAGACCAACGATAGAACATAGATAATGTTATTACTTTAAAATTTGATAATACGTCAATTCACTCTAATATCAAGACTAACAGCACCCTATTGACACTAGCGAAAGGAAATTTGGTATGTCGTACGTGTGTAAGATGGAGACAACACATGCGGGTGTGACGTCCTCTTAATAGCAATAAACAATTTTGCAAGTGTTATAAGTGCGACGTACCAAATTTACGCTCTGCGCCTGATAAAGTTTAGCTGTTAGTTTAAAAATAAGAGTACTTTAATAAGAACATTACCTGTGTTTTTAAGTAGGTTTTTTACGATAGTTCAATTTTTTAGCAAGTTATGCGTATATAATATACCTAGCGTAAATTAAAAATGTTCATAACTCGCTTAAAAACTGAATTATAATATAGTAAAAAACACACATACAAACACAGATAATGTTTTTACCGTCAAATCTCATAATAATAGCTGGTTGATTCACTAACATTGTTTAACTACCGGAGCTAAACTTGATCTGCTGAGCGTAAATTTGTTATGTTACACACTTGTAAGACGGAGACAACAAATATATCAGTATAGCGTTCTATTAAGAGAACGTCGCACCCGCTGTTGTCTCCGTCTTACATACGGACGACTTGTCAAATTTTCGTTCGCCAGTTTCAAAAGTGTGCTATTAGTTTTGATTTGATGTTAGAGTGAATTGACCTATTATCAAACTTTTTGGCAACAACTATTTGTAAGTGAATTATGATTTATGAGTGTTTTTAAATATTAATGTTTTACACACTCATAACTCACTTAAAAATTAAAATATTCTAAATAACCAACGAGTGAACACAGATAATGTTGTTACTTAAAAGTTTGAGTGTAGGTCAGTTCACTCTAAAATCAAAACTGGCAGCCTTATTAATACTAGCGAACAAAAATGTGCTGTGTCGTACGTGTGTAAGACTTTTTTAAGGAGTTCAATATAGTCAATTTTCTATAAGTTTGCTGCGAGTCTTGTAAATGTGTGCGTAGTAATAGTGATCATTATAGTGTGAGTGACTGTATATTAAATAAATAGTAGAGCGCTCCCGCACTTGCACGTGCATGTCAATAACACAGCACTTTACACACTAATTAGTAATTACAAATGTGGATTTTAGTGAAATACTGATAGTTACTTTCGTATTTCCAGTAATGTAGCATACTGAGTGAGATTATATAGTACGAACATTTATTATACAAATTGAAGAGAAGAAGTTTATCTAAGTCTGTATACGAGTCAACTTTCGATATTTTATTTTTAAATGTCTAATAATTAGCTTATACACTTATGATATTTTACTTTTTGAATTTGAATTAATGAGTTTAGTAATTAAAATATCGAAAATTAACTTCTTATACAATATTGATAATAAGTGTTTTTATTCTCAGACCGTTCAATAAACTATATCATTGAAAATACAAAAATTAATTTTCATAGAATTTTTCTATATTATTCATACCTCTTAATAACTAAAAGGAACAATCAATGCCCCGATCGATTACTATTAGAATATTAAATAACAATTTAAAAGCAGGTTACAGAAATCAAATCCGACCACCCAAAACCCCACACTGTTGTCTTGCTTTTTTTGATCTCCATTACTATATTTTTTCATCGGTATCCAATCCACTTAAGTTACTACCCACCATTGCCAGGGATATAAATTAAATCTTTGATTTATTGTTTCGGTGTAGTTTTATCTTTCATATGATTCGGTTGTTAAATATCGATAATATCGCTAAAGCGTTCACCGATAAGAGATATAGTACTGATACATGCGCAGAAAGGTTCTTAGGTTATTATAGCCATTATCATTGTGTAGGGCTAATTCTGATCTACGTATATTATTACGTCATGTTGTTATCGAACGCTCTCTGCAGAAACCTTGTGGAAATGGTAAAATGCAGTGCGAGTGGACAACGGGGCGATGTGAGGAGTCTCATGCGTTATTGGGCGTGGGCTACAAGAAACCGGTTCAGGTGAATTTATGGGGGGGGGGGGGTGATGGTTAGCACCATATAAATTGCTGCCACTGCAAATGTTTGACTACAATGAGCAGCGCTGTCGGCACCATCAGTAGTATTATTCTTCATATCCGTTCACGCAGTTGGCGTTCGAAAATTCACGTCTGTCGTCACTTACGTTCTACGGTCCATCAGATAGATTGCTAACGTTAGGTTTGTAATTTATTAACCGTAGGTATTATGTTCTCCTCATCAGTTCCTATAATTGCTTGATTAGTGTCAGTTCATAACGTCATCTTTGATTATCTGTTAGCAGGTACCAGGCAGCAGCATCAGCCTACACGTCCCCGGGTCACCTCGTGGTCTACAGCGAAGATAACTCATTCAGCTGATATGAGTAGGTAAGTACTTAAATGCATTATACCTTAGGATTAAAATTATTCGTGCAGATCGTTATTATTATTACCAATATTAAGACTTGCCTCGTGGCTAATATACCTACTATGCAAGGTGTAACAGGAATAACTGATAGATAAAATAATTTCTGTTCTAATCAATATTTGTAATTTTTTAATACTGAATAAAAAATTTAAAATTTGGTTAGTTTGTTAATCTAATTATAAGAAATTTTTGATGGAGAACATTTATTATTTATATATTTCAGGTGGTTTATTTTTTAGATTCTTTTTAAATATCAATTAATTATTAAATATCAATAGTTTTTTGAATAAATTAATTTAAAACGTAGGTAATAACTTTCTTCAAAATATTATTTTTGGGTTTTCTTGACATGAGTACATTTTTTTAAAATTATTTACTAACCATATCATTTTTATAATTGTTGTCAAATGTTTTATTAGCATCTTTTTGTGTCAGGTCTTCCTGTTACTTGTTAGTTATTAGTTTATTACACATAAAATATATTATCGTATTAGACATGTAAGGGTAATAATTGATGTGCAAATCGTGTGTTAAGCAAAAAAATATTTACTTAAGTCCGCCGCGCGTTGGGTAGCAAAATTAATCAAACAATTACGATACTATAATAGTAAAATATATATTAAATCGTTAGGTACACACCCACGGTCGTGTTGTTCCACTCTTCCGCACCACCCAACCCACCGGTCTGACATGCGGGCGATTGTAAACTCTCCCGATTTTAATGACATGTAAACTCTCCCGAGTTACTACCTGACGGTATCGTGTAAACTCTCCCGGGTCAACTTCAGTACTACCTGTTGGGAACATGTAAACTCTCCCGGGTCTACTTCAGTACTACCACAGAACAACTACTAAGTTATATAGTGGAGCACAGGGGATTATTTGTATTACACTTGGTAACACTAAAATATTTCAGTCCGTCGCCTGTTATCATAGCCTAATATCATCTAACCTAACCTAACCAGAAACACATAGTGGTACAATAAATGTGAAATCTTTGTAACATAATCCTTTATGGATCTTAGGGACTTGGATCCTTTACAAGTTACTACAACACATTTAGGCATATTAGGTATGATAATAGATAATAGAAAACATACAATGTAAAATAATACTAATGAATAATATTGTAATTGTATAATACAGAGTGTTTCACAAAAAAAGACGATTATATAAAAATAATAATAATAATAAAATCTAATGTTGCTGTGGGGTATAATATTATAATAAAAATACTACTTTTTATGATAATAAGAACACACTGATTTCAAAAAACTTAATGTACCTATCTATTTGTTTTTCTGTATAGTCTATTAGTTTTTGTGTTATTATTTTTTCTTTATTTTTTGTATTATAGTCAATATCGTTTTAAATATTTAAATTAAAAATAGGTTAACGGTAATTAAATATTTAAATTACAAATACAGGTTAACGGTAAGACAATTGATAATAAATATTTAAATTATAATCACAATCTCTGCAGTGTAGCCAATTTATAGTGTAGAAATAACATTTAAAACAACTAGGAGAGTTTACACATTTCCTTCAGGTAAACATAATATTGACCCGGGAGAGTTTACCACCGCCCTGACATGCTCCGTCTATGAGTATAAAGTCTATGTATAGAGCTCACATTTTAATATCCTATTTTGATCATCCAATATTTCATGATGAATTTAATCTTTAATTTTTATCGTATATTTGTATTAATACTAGTTAGATAATTAAAATGATAAGTTATCCATATATTCGATACCCTGAACGGTCAGTGAGTCAGTAAGGACACGTTCGATTATAATATAATATAAAATAATATTATTATATTTAACAATCTTGCCCGGCGTCGCCTGCAAGACATCTCTTGTGATTATGTGATCAGTATATTATTATCAGATAGGCAATCTACCTATGGTGGATTTTGGACCCCTTAAGGTTTGTTTTGTTATAAATATATTATAGAAAATAGCTCTCCCCCGTGCATACCATTGCCCGTAAAAATTGCCTATTAATACCCGGTGTAGTGAAAAATAGATTTGTGTTAAACTTTGATTTTTTATTTTTATTTTTATTTTTATTTTCATTTTATTTTCATTGATGTTTATTACATTGCAAATTTATTTGTACTTTAGGACTGGGTTTATTTTTGTATAGAATACGTCTACTAAGTAAACTTAAAGATCACTTAATAATTTATTTATTTTTTAACAATGGCTTCAATATAAAAGCTAGGTGTACGTGCCTTTGACTTTTTTTAAAAACTATTAAATGAATTCTTTTTGTAGTACATTGTTTTAAATTATATTCAAGCATTATAATATTGTATTGAAATAAACAATTAGCCATTAATTAATGCCGGTCGATTTTTACCATCCTATCCATTAACAATTTTTAACACATTCATTTTGATGGTTTTGACCAATTATAAAACACAGGTCTAAAATTATATTCAGTTTTGATAACTTTTTTTTTATTTTTGGTGACAAATAGCAACCCTACAATAAACAAAAATATATTATTTGTCGAGTGTTCTATACAAATTCTTGATGTTTCAATAAAAAAAATTAAGGCCACTTATTGAGATATATAGCCTAATAGATCCTATAGGGTGTTTTATTTATTACTATGGGATTGGGATTTTGATATGTACTTGAGCGTTTCCAGAATATTTATTTGTTTTACTAGCGGGTGTATAATTGAAATAAAATTAATATTGTTAACAATGAATTTGGTCATTTTACCCTTTGCCTATATTATAATTCTTATAATCTTTAGCTAAAACTTTATCACCTACGTCTAATTATACTGTCCTATTAATGACTATTATATCACCATTGTTTATTTATGATATTTGACGTTCAATCGTTCAATGGCCACTTCACTTGTATTAGGCTGTAACGTATAAATTTGTTAACTATTAGAAATTAGAATGAACTAACATAAACTGAGTTGGCATTTCTCGTGTTGTAGAATGATTTGTATTACGGTACATCAAAAATGTATTTAATTGAATTTGTGTTATTGAACACTTCTTTGTTATTTTTTAACTACTGATTGACACAACCGTTCGATTCCGGGAGAAATGCTGCTCCTATATCTTAAGGCGGGTACACACTGGAGCATTTAGGTGTATTGTAACGCCGTAATGTAACAGAATTCGTGCTCGCTTAACTGTTACAAATTTACAATGTTATACTTAAAGGTTTTTGCAATACGATTGAATTTGAAAACCTGTAAAAAAGTTTACACTATATTTACTAACATATATTACTAACAACATTTTATGTGTTCTCTCGTTGGTTTTTTACGATATTTTAATTTTGACGTGAATTATGAGCACTTTAAAATATTGATGCTTAATATACCCATATCTCACTTAAAAATTGAAATATCGTAAAAGACCAACGATAGAACACAGATAATGTTATTACTTTAAAGTTTGATAATACGTCAATTCACTCTAATATTAAAACTAACAGCGCCCTATTGAAACTAGCGAACGGAAATTTGATATGTCATACGTGTGTAAGACAGAGACAACACATATGCCACTGCGACGTCCTCTTAACATTTATACAATTTCGAATTTCTAATAACTTATTAATGTGTCTATACAACTATACAAGTATTAAAGTATAATTAATTAAAGTTTTTATTTATTATATTTGTATAAAAATTAAACATAATTGCAACGCATAATATATTAATATTAGGGGGGTGTGGGGGGCTTTGCCCCCCACGTATTTACTTACCATAAATTATTCCAGCACCTCCTACATTCACACCCAATGTGTGCCTATATTATACCGTACCTACGTGATCGAGTTCAGGCACGTATACATGGGAGGGGGGCGGGTAAATTCAACCCTCGAAATAATTTCCTTGTAAATTAGGTTAAATTATACACCTATTATTATAAAATATTTTTATTACTAGTTCTTGACTGTTTTTCTCTGTTAATTAGTCGGGTATGAAATACAAGCTTATATTAGATTATTATAGTTGAATGATTGAGGTGATTACTGAGAACTACGGACATGGGAGAACTGTATCATTGTGATATTTATCATATACCTAGAATACTCACATTTTCTCGATAATCTTATCTTATTTTCCGAAATCGTTCGCCGATCGGTCACCGAAAATTCCAGCAAAATTATAATTATTATTCCTATACAATACATACTTACTTCTGAACAAATTACATACTTAAAATTTGGATATTTGGCATAATAA
This sequence comes from Nasonovia ribisnigri, assembly GCA_027563435.1. Taxonomy (NCBI): domain Eukaryota; kingdom Metazoa; phylum Arthropoda; class Insecta; order Hemiptera; family Aphididae; genus Nasonovia; species Nasonovia ribisnigri. The sequence continues at coordinate 15,610 of JANEHU010000687.1, read as the reverse complement.
TTATCACATTAAAAATAATGAGTGAGGAAAAAGAAATTGTTTTATTATGTTGCTGTACAATTGTACAATTATATTGCTATATTTTGTATCCCCGCCACCCCACAATTTTATTCTGTGTACATTATGATTGATTGAGGTAGGTGTGTTATAGTTATATCACACCTTATACCTATGTTGCTCGCGTGTGTCTGCAAAATATCGATGAATTAAATGTTACTTTGACAGAAATTTCCATACAGTTTTCGCGTGTATTATCAGAGAACTGCAATAGTCTATTTGTAAACAAATATCCATTGTACAATGGAAATAAAAATAAAATATTGTTTAAAAAAATCACACGCTTGTTGGTAAAAATGTATAAGACATTAATTTTACAAAATCAAATCGATTCCTGCATTTTTTTCATTAATTTTGTCTTTTATAAATTTTTCTTTTAGTATAATACAGTTTCTTTTTTTCATTATTTCTGAGCTTCTCGTTTTAATATATGTGTCTTAAAATAATCCCAGACCCAACTAGTGTAGTACTTGTAAAATTCCCGGACCCAACAAGTGTAGTACCTAAAAAAACCCCGGACCCAACTAGTGTAGTATCTGCGATTTAACCCTAGTACTCGAGACCCAACTCCGGATGCGCCTGTTAAAAAGGTACCGGCACCTGGCTTATACAATCCTGGCCACCAAAAATACGATCTAGCCAAACTTTGTTATCCACTCGAAAGTATAACACCAAGTGCATACGATTATACGTCTACCTACTATACGAGTTGAATGGGAAGTTTATAATCGTAATGTGCTAATACGGGTTTCGAAAATAAAGTTTGTTCAATTTTGTTAAATGTTTGGTTACATTTTGGTGTCCCATTCCATTTATTTCGATTGCGTAAAATCATATACAATGGTTTTAAAATAATTGCAGTGTTTAGAATAAATTTAGTATAATGCGTAGTCAATCAAACCTAAAAAATGTTGTCAATATATTTGTATTTATAGCATCAGCTGTATGTGTTTCGTAAAGTGTGTGAACCATTTTCCTCTAACTTGTTACCCAAATATTCAATTGATGGTCATGAATGGTTGGTAAAACTTTTAAATCGCCAAAACGAATAGACAATTTCCAATCGGAAAATACCTATATATTCAAGAAATCGACATAAATTTTATTTAAAACTTCCAGTTTTAGTTCAGTTTTTTGGTGGACGCACTGGGGCTATGAAAAAGGTAACAATTAAAGACTTGGGATACCCCTGAATATCTATGTGCTAAGTCTAATAATCTTTGTCGACTAATACTATATTTTTTGGTATATTTTATACGTTTTGGGTCAATGACCTGAGCCCGGTATAGGTATGTCATTAGTTAATCTGGATAATCTTTAGCACGATATGGTTTTTTCGTAATCGCTTTTGTGGGATCTTTTCTTCACCGTCACCGTGGATGTTAAAGTGTGTACTGTTTGACTTTTACCGGAGACATCGCTCTTAATTTTATTTCAGCCTGATTGAAAGGTTTGTGCCATATATTCGGTGACAAAATTGTTTTGAGATCTAGAGTAGGGCACTGCAATATTATATATGAAACACTCTTATGACGGTGGTGGATAATCTAACGTGTTTGCTATTGGACGCGGCCGTTGCGACTGTAGTGTGTGCTAACCGTTACATATAATAGGCAGTATGGTAAGTATGTTTTCATCATCGAATTGTCTTATATTTTGTTGGTATCCGTTGTCGTATTATTTTTATTTGATTCGCTGTCTTATGGGCCTTATGGCACTGAAACATTTCTCACCAAAACATTTGGTTCTACATTAAAGCGATTTTCCAAAAAATGTATAAGTACCTACTTGAATTGGTGGTATCTCGTTTTTCGGAGCAATTGTTTATCATGCGTTTATGGTGCTAATATCTGATATTTCATCGTAATTAAATTAATCAGCGTCCCCAGCTTCGACGATTTTCGTCTAAGGACACCAATGCGTTTATATGACAATTTAAATTATCAATTAATTGTTGTAAAATGTAATTGTTTGGATTCTTCGGTTATCATTGACAATTGGTACAAGCCTCGAGTATGTGACTGAATAAGCCCCTTTTTATTATTGTACCTGGCAATCAAACTTTACACATTTTTATTGGTTTTATATTTAATAATAGATTTTTTTAAATATTTGTTTATGTACTTGTATAATATGGGTTATCCGAGGATAACTTTATTACATTATGCTTTTGCATATTATATTATAATATCGTATAGAAAAGAAATATTTTAATTGTAATTTAGAGGAAGTATTTAAAGGTAGATGAAGTAAAACTATAAACACACCAAAGAACTATATAACTAACTAACAAAATTGTGCATAAATGTGTATGATAAGTTTTATTTCTATAAGTCTAATTTCAATTTATATACCTACTTTATATTTAAATATTCATGTTTTAAGCAATATTACAAAGATATCGATATTTAAATTTAATGTTGAATTATATTATTAATAATATTTATTTATTGATTATATATTTTTTATATGTACCGAAAACTTCAAATTCAACTGATTAAGTGATTGAGCCTGTAGAGTTATGCATTTATAATCATACTCTTTTAAAGATATTTAAGATATATGAGTTTTGAATTTTTTTTTACTGTCTTTAAAGGTGGACCCTTAATAGGGTTGTAATAGATTCTTCATATGAATATAGGCATAAATTAATTAATTAAATTAAAGATATGCATTAATAGTATCTTTAACTAGTTATGTTTCATAAGCTTTATTAATATTTTTTGAAAAATGTTAAGTTTAAAATTGTATAAGTAATTCAATAAGTCCAATTTATTCTTGATTTAAATGTATTAATCCTTTGATCCCCTGCATTAGAATTGTAAGAAAAATTGTAACAATGCTCATAGTCATGTAGGTATGAGATACGTGTTACAACATTTTTTTTTCAAACATATTAGTAGAAATCAGGTGTGTACCAATTATTAACTTCTAGAAAATAGGAGTCTACTTTTTAATGTTATACTTATTGTTAATGTGTGTCTTGTATTTTAGTATTAGATATTTAGAACCTTCAGAACAAGAAATTGATCTTTGCAGGAAGTTTATCTTCATTATGTTGAAATAATTAATGCCTACTTTCTGAATTTAAACTTTCTGTGAATATTAATTACCTATACCTATACTCATAATTTGTGATAATTTTATTAAATAATGTTATATTAAAAAAAAATTACCTATCGATAATTTCAATTGTATAGGAATAATAATATTGTACCTATACAATTATTGTATTCCATAATTTTAGTAAAATGATGTTACATTGGTGTAAGATATAACATAACATAAAAACTGTTAAGTCATCCATTACCCTTATTAAACTGTTTAAATAAATGTATATGATAGGTTGTTTAACCCTTTCACTGCTGAATTATTTTTTCTGGTAAACTAAGCAAGCACCAATATATTTTATTTTTTTTGTACTGCATATTATTAAAGTTCAAGTATTTATAATTATAATTTTTTTTTTTTTTACTTAATTTTTTAGTATATAATTTTTATCATTTACTATATTATGTTCATGTTGTCACATTTATCAAAATATTTATTGTTTTCTTTTTTTAAATGATAGAACACACGTATTATGCATACATAGCAGTGAAAGGGTTAAGTGTTCGGTGTTCAGTTTATTAAATTGATGTATAAACATATAAGAATTGCTTTTGTTTAAATTCATGCGTGTTTTAGGAGTTGTTGTTTATGTTATATAAGATTAAAAATTATAGCATAGGCAACAGCTTTAAAAATAAGTATTGAATACATTTCTACTCAAGTCATCTCATGAAGTTAATTTCAGCACTACAATTTATATAGTAGTATCTCGGTAGGCAACTTTTTGAATAATTAACAATCGTAAAAAATATATGGTAAAAGTTTATGGACGATGATTCAAATAATACCGTCTATTCGTTACAGGATATCAGTATAAATACCCTATATTATAATCTATATAATATGATACTGGGTTTGATTAATATTCTTAAAGTGTGCTGAATTTCAGTGTTCAGTTTATTATGTTAATTTATATTATACAACGTAGTCTAACCTAAAATGATTACTTTTGTTTAAATTTATCCCTGTTTTTAAGATATATTCAAGTACGATATCTGTGCATATTTAAATGATATTGTGCTGTATATAGCATAAAAATAGACCTTTGAATACATTTCTACTCAAGTCGTCGCATGAAGTTAATTCAGCATTAAAATATTATTGAAAAAATATCTCCGTAAAAATGCGGTAAAATGTTAAAGTCGATGATTCAAATATGTTGGTACGTATACTCCTATACATACATCTTACAATTGATAAATTACTATTTTTAATAAAACCATAGTTAATTTGAATTATTATTTAGAGTAATGAACTAATGCATTAACTATGTGTTCGATGGGCTTATATTATAAATAATTATAGTCGCTCCTTCCTGAAGTCATTAATAGTAAATGTTATTAAATTACACTGACTTCATTGGAGGTGACACATTTGTTAAATACTATAGCTTCTCAAAAAATAAAAAATGATTTGATTTTGTAAACTTGAAAATCCACCTGAATACGTCATTAACTTATTAAACTTTGCCGGTTTGTACATCTTGTTTTATGAGAAAAATGAATCCATAACTCAAATATACATGCTGCAAATATTAATGATTTCTATGGCTTCGAGACAATGGCTTATGCCCTAATAAATCCCAATCTCATTTCCTTCATTTCCGCTTCCAATGTTTGTTTACACTTTAAAACAACATTGCATTCAGAAATGATGGAAAAGTGTTGATTTCCGCAACTTCTCAAAATAACAGAATTATTTGATTTTGTAAACTTGAAGATCCAGCTGACTACTTCATTAACTCATTAATCTTTGCTACTTATATAATATCTAGGTTTATGATAATATTTAATTCATTGCCCTAGTATACAACCTTCAAATATTAATGATCTACATCTACTCATCATCTTTAATTATTGTTTTATATAACTTTAACGCTACATTAATACGCTATACGTAATTTTAAGGTTTATTAAATTGTATAATTTAAATTCATTACAATTATATTAGTAGGTACATACCTACTGCAAAATTTATAATTTTATTAGCAAAAATCCATGAACATTTCTCACTCATCGCATAACCAAATAAGAATTAATTATGTTTAAACTTTAAATTCATCATTGATTTTTTGTTTCCATAGGTATTACCACTGAAAAATGTATTGAATACATTTTTACTCACTGGATGATAATATCAACGTAATCAACTTTTTGAAAAAATTAACAAACCAAAAAAGTGTTTATATTTTGCAGTTCATCTTCTAGCGATGTGACCTTTTGAATATTTTAAGCTACAAAAATTGTACGAAAATTTTTCATCGTCAACATTTGCATCATCGTATCAGTTCTACCTGAAACAGTAGAGGTGAGTCATCTTGATTTATTATAATAATATATAAACAAGTACCTACTTGAAAATTTGCTAAATATTTTGCATTCTGTTCATTACAAAGCTTTATTTCATTCTTAAACTAATTATGTGTTAATATTTTACAGGCCATCGCGTACTGGTGCATTATCGAATATTATGAAAATATACACATACATAGCAACATTCATTTACATCAACTTTTACGTACCAGTTAGATGTCATCCAAAACCTTCTAGGTGAGTTATCTTGCTTTATTACAATATTTTATAACTATTTAATTAACTACTAAGAAAGTACTCAACTCTTCACATTCAGCGATTGTACCTCACGTAGAATATTGTTTACACAAATTGTATATTTATTTTAAAAATGTATATCATAATACAAGGGTTTTTTTTAACAAATATTGATCGATAACTAAGAATTTCAAAAAACTTATTTCTTAAAACGATTCAAAAACATTTTTCTGAAAATGTTGATATTTAAATTATTATTTATGGTTTGATAGTTTTGTAACTATAACAGTCCTTTAAGTACAGTGAATTCATTAATGTTTAAATTTAATTATTGGGAACAATTATATTTACTAGATATGCATTTTTGATTCTAACCCTACTATTGTTTAAATTCATTCATGTTTTCAAAGACCTAGCCATGTATTATGTATGAATAAAACTATAACACTTGATTAGTCTTTGGAAATAAGTATTGAATACGTTTCTACTCAGTCGGCACATGGATCTAATGTAAACAACAAAATTAAGTTAGTATAGTATATCTCGGTAATTTGTTTTCATGTTTAAAAATACATTGGATTCAGTGAGGGTGCAACAAGTGTTGATTTTGACAGCTTCTGAAAATAACAAAATGATTTTATTTTGTAAACTTGAAGATCCATTGGAATACATTAATCTTTGCAGAATGCATCTTGGTCATTGATAATAATTAACTCATCGATCAAGCACCAAGTATACATTCTGTAAATATAAATGATGTCTACCAACTAATAATTTATAATTATTATTAAACATAATTTTTATAACTTTTTCATGCACTTTAGTATAGTATTAGCACCATTTCAAGATTTATTAAATTGTATTCTTCAAATGTATTACAACTATAATAATATAGTTACCTACCGTATAATTCAATTTCTAATTTCAAATTTTATATATTGTGATGTTTTCTTTTTTTAAAGCCATAGTGAATTTAAACTATTATTTTTTTTTTTAATGTGCTAATGCATTAGCTATGTGTTTGATGGACTTATGTTCCAATTAATACTAGTCGCTCCTTCCTGAGGTCGTTGTTTGTAAATATTATTAAATTACACTGACTTCATTGGAGAAACCACAAGTGTTGATTACTGTAGCTTTGCAAGATATTAAAATGATTAAAAAATAAAAAATGATTTGATTTTGTAAACTTGAAGATCCACCTGAATACGTCATTAACTCATTAACCTTTGCAGGTTGTATATCTAGGTCCATGAGAATATTTAATTCATTGCCCAAGTATACAACCTTCAAATATTAATGATCTCCATCTACTCATAATTTTAAATTATTTTTTTATATAATTTAAACGTTACATTAATACACTATAGGTAATTTTAAGATTGATTAAATTGTACAATTTAAATTCATTACAATTATATAAGTATACCTACCTACTGCAAAACTTATAATTATATTAGCAAAAATCCATGAAATTTTCTCACTCATCCCATAACCAAATAAGAATTACTTATGTTTAAATTCATCATTGTTTTTTTTTTTTTCGTTGGTATTATCACTGAAATATGTATTGAATACATTTTTACTCGAGACGGTGCTGAACATAATTGAAGTAATTTCAGCATTAAAATTTGGATGATAATATCAACGTAATCAACTTTTTGAAAAAATTAACTAACCAAATAATAAATTTGGACATCTTGCAGCTTTGCATTTTCATTTTTATACTAACTATTTTTAAATTTTTACAGGGCAACGTGTAGATGTTATTACGGAAATATACAAATTCATAACAGACTTTCAGCGACATCAACTTTTACATTCTGTGTTTAGCGTCATCCAAAACCTTAGAGGTGTTGAGGTGAGTCACTTTGATTTATTTTTAATTATTGTTTTATGTAATTTTGACTCTACATTAGATAATATCAAGATTAATTAAATTGTATTATTTAAATTCATTACAATTATATTATAATAAAGTAGGTTCCTATATCTGTATAATTTATAATTTTATTAGAGGGGACTGAAAAATATTTATTTCTTCTAATTATAGTGGTTTTTCTAGGTGATCAAGCGTTTGAGTTAGTTTTTTGTAGTTTTTCGAATGATTAAGATTTGAATTATCAGTTGACAGAAAATCTTTGAAAACCAGAAATTGATGTTCGAATAATGTATTTTGGAATTTCATTGTGAAAATAATGAATACTCGGAACTACACTCTCTATAAAGTATAAATATTAATGTCCTCTACTAAACATTTTTAATAATTTTTGTATATAATTTTTATATTTAAAGCACTATTATCAATAGAATAAACCTTGGTCGGTTAAAATGTTTGATAACTATTTTACTAAGAAATGACCCAACCTTTTCACTTTCAGTGATTTTCCCTCTCGTTTAATTCATGACGATTGGTGGCAATACTGGCATATGTACCTAATGCTGATCAAAATCTGCGTATTCAGGAAGGATTTATATTTGAACTTATTAAGTGTAAATATTTTGCAGTTCATCTTCTAGCGATGTCACCTTTTGAATATTTTAAGCTACAAAAATTGTACGAAAATTTTTCATCGTTAACATTTGCATCTTCGTATCAGTTCTACCTGAAACAGTAGAGGTGAGTCATCTTGATTTATTATAATAATATATAAACAAGTACCTACTTGAAAATTTGCTAAATATTTTGCATTCTGTTCTTTACAAAGCTTTATTTCATTCTTAAACTAATTATTTGTTAATATTTTACAGGCCATCGCGTACTGGTGCATTATCGAATATTATGAAAATATACACATACATAACAACATTCATTTACATCAACTTTTACGTACCAGTTAGATGTCATCCAAAACCTTCTAGGTGAGTTATCTTGCTTTATTACAATATTTTATAACTATTTAATTAACTACTAAGAAAGTACTCAACTCTTCACATTCAGCGATTGTACCTCACGTAGAATATTGTTTACACAAATTGTATATTTATTTTAAAAATGTATATCATAATACAAGGGTTTTTTTTAACAAATATTGATCGATAACTAAGAATTTCAAAAAACTAATTTCTTAAAACGATTCAAAAACATTTTTCTGAAAATGTTGATATTTAAATTATTATTTTTGGTTTGATAGTTTTGTAACTATAACAGTCCTTTAAGTACAGTGAATTCATCAATGTTTAAATTTAATTATTGGGAACAATTATATTTACTAGAGATGCATTTTTGATTCTAACCGTACTATTGTTTAAATTCATTCATGTTTTCAAAGACCTAGCCATGTATTATGTATGAATAAAACTATAACACTTGATTAGTCTTTGGAAATAAGTATTGAATACGTTTCTACTCAGTCGGCACATGGAGCTAATGACCTTATGTCTACTGAATACCAGTTGCTCTTTCCTGGTTTTATTGTTTGTTAATATTTAAAATTCATACAGTCATTTTAGGAAGGTTGCAACAAGTGTTTATTTCTGCAGCTACTCAAAATAACAAAATAATTTTATTTTGTAATCATCAAGATCTATCTGAATAGGTCAATAATCTTTGATAATATTGTAACTAGCATCTGTGAGAATAATTAATGCAAAGATCTAGTTAATATATTGCAAATATTAATGATATCTATGAAAACTCCTCATCTTTAATACATAATTGTATTAAATAAATCTGTAATATATTTAAAACCTTATAAATGAGCCAATTAAATAAATCAAAAAATTAATTATAATATTTAACAACTATTTTTGTTAAGAAAGTTCTAATTTTTTTCACATTTTGCACATTGACTGGAGGGAAATCTACTTTTAATATATCATTTTTTGGTATTATTTATATTATTTATACCTATTTTATTTGTTTCTCCCGTATGTTATAACATAATATAATTGAATTGAATGACACAATTCCACATAAACTATTAGTTAATTTATTATATTAAGAACACTAGTTTTGTAAATTAGAGTAGTCTTTCATATAACTTCTTTCTATAAAATAAGTTTAATTTTATATATTGTGATATTTAGTCTTTTTAAAACTTTAGTTAATTTAAATTATTATTTTGTATAATGCACTTATACATTAGTTATGTGTTCGTTTGACTTATATTCTTATTAATACTAGTGAGCCCATCCTAAAGTCGTTGTTTTTAAATATTTTAAAATATTATTGCCTTCAGTTAGGGTCAAACGTGTTGATTACTGAAGCTTCTCAAAATATCAAAGTTATTTGATTTTTATAAACTTGAAGATCTATCTATATAGGCCATTAATGTTTGTACGATGTATAATTCGATCTATGAAAATTATTAATGCTGATATCGAGTTTACATTATGCAAGTATTAATGATCCCTAGCAATACATCATTTTTAATTATTGTTTTATATAATATATGTCAATGTATTCAGACATTATAGTTTAGATATTTTCAATATTTTCAATATTTATTGTTTTATATTCTTTATATGTATTACAGTTATATTATAAGTACCTATTGCTTAATTTAATTTTAATTAGCAAGCAACTATCATAGTGTCTAAATATTTCTCACCCAGCCATTATTTTGATACATTTTCAAGAACAATTAGTTGTATTTAAATTCATCTATGTTTCTTAAGGTTTTCAAAGTCGGTATCGATTTATAAAAATGATTCCGTCCTTGAAACTTTAAAAATATATATTGAATACATTTCTACTCAAGTTGGTGCATGGAATTAATTTCAGCATTAATATTCAGATAATAGACCTGGGCAGGTAACTTTTTGAATAATTAACAATCAAAATAATTAATTTGGTCATCATATTTATACTAATTATTTGTTAATATTTTACAGGGCAACGTGTAGAGGTGCATCTTTTGATCAAATGCTGCAAATGTTCATTGAAATAATCATTTACATCAGAATTCAGGAAAGATTTATTTGTATTTATCATATAATTTTATACTATTTTATTTAAACTAATTAAGTGTTGATATTTTGCAGTCCATCTTCTAGTGATATGTTCTTTTTAATATGTTTAGCTACAAAAATTCTATAGCAATTTGTCAACATCAACATTTGCATTATCGTGTGATTTCTACCTGAAAATATATAGGTAAGCCATCTTGATTAACAATAATAACTTATAAACAGGCATTAGAATATTTGCTATGTATCTTGCATTCAGTGCTTTAAAAAGCTGTACTACTCTATCTAAACTTATTATTTTTTAATACAGGACAGTTTGTAGAGGTGTGTCTTTGAATATTATGGAAATATATAAATACATAACAGACATTTATCAACTACAACTTTTACATTCCCTATGTAATGCCATTAAAACCCTTATAGGTGAGTCATATTGATTTATTACAATATTTAATAACTATTTAATTAGAAATTAAAATGTTATCAATCATTTAAATGAATAGTAATAATGCATTTACTAAATGTTAGAGGACCGTGGTTCATGAACTGGGAAATTGAAATTGATGATTTGACTTTTAAAATTTGAAAAAAAATAATCTTCAAGAGAATAAATGAATAATGTAATTTTAAAAATAAGGTTAATTTTTCTGTTGTTTCAACTTTATGCTTAAAATATTTGAAATTGTTATGAAAAATTTGCCCGTTAAAAATGTACATTATGGTAATTAATATTTAATAGGATCTTATATATTCAGCTAACCCTATTCACTAATAATAGTTTAATGTTATATATTGTGATATTTAGACTTTTAAAATTATTTTTAATTTTAATTATTATTTTGTGTAATGATCTAATGTATTAGCTATGTTTGATAGACTTATGTCCAATGAATACCAGTTGCTCCTTACTAATTTTATTGTATGTTAATGATTTTAAACACATGAAATAATTTTAGGAAAGCTGCAATAAGTGTTTATTTTGGCAGCTTCTCAAAATAACAAAACAATTTGATTTTGTAAACATGAAGATCTATCTGAATAGGTCAATAATCTTTGTCAATATTTTTACTAGCATCTATGAGAATAATTAATGCGAAGATCTAGTTAATATATTGCAAATATTAATGATATCTATAAAAACTCCTCATCTTCAATAATTATATTATATAATTCTATAATGTCATCCAAAACCTTATAAATGAGTCATCTTTAATTTATTATAATATTTGATAACTATTTTGTTAAGAAAGTGCTAAATTTTTCACTTTTGGTATGTTGACTGGAGAGAGGTCTACCATTAATTAACAAATTTTGTAAATTAAATTAGGTGGTTAGTCTTTCATATCATACCTTTTAACTCCTTTCTATAATATTAGTCAAATTTTATATATTATGATATTTTTTTTTTTTTAAAGCCATTGTGAATTTAAATTATTATTTTTTTTAAAGTACTAATGCATTAGCTAAGTGTTCGATGGACTTATGTTCTAATTAATACTATTCGCTCCTTCCTGAGGTCATTGTTTGTAAATGTTATTAAATTACACCGACTTCATCGGAGAAGCCACAAGTGTTGATTACTGTAGCTTCTCAAAAAATTTAAAAAAAATTGATTTTGTAAACTTGAAGATCCACCTGAATACGTCATTAACTTATTAACCTTTCCCGGTTTGTATATCCTGGTCTATGAGAAAAATGAATCCATAACTCAAATATACATGCTGCAAATATTAATGATTTCTATGGCTTCGAGACAATGGCTTATGCCCTAATAAATCCCAATCTCATTTCCTTCATTTCCGCTTCCAATGTTTGTTTACACTTTAAAACAACATTGCATTCAGAAATGATGGAAAAGTGTTGATTTCCGCAACTTCTCAAAATAACAGAATTATTTGATTTTGTAAACTTAAAAAATTAAAAATGTGTTATCTTTTTAAGTATGTATTGAATACATTTTTACTCAAGACGGCGCTGAATATTATTAAAGTAATTTCAGCATTAAAATTTGGTTGATAATATCAAGGTAAGCAACTTTTTTAATAATTAACAAAACCTAATAATAAATTTGGACATCGTGCAGCTTTGCATTTTTATTTTCATACTAACTATTTGTTAATATTTTAATGGGCAACTTGTTGATGTTCATCTTGGAATATTATGGAAATATACAAATTTATAACAGACTTTCAGCGACATTAACTTTTACATTCTGTGTGTAGTGTCATAATTTAGTTTATTGTGTTGATATATGAGCAAATAAAAATTACTTTTCTTTCGATTTATATATGCTTGAAGGGTTTTCAATTACTTGTTAAATATGTATTGAATACAATAAAACTCAAGTAAACAAGATGGTGCACAGTATTCATTTCACCATTCAAATTTAGATTATCTCGTTAGAAAACTTTTTAAACAATCAACAACTATATAAACTGTACGATAACATTTCATATTTATGTATAGATGATGATTCAAATTTTTCAATTTGTATTCCTTTTTTTTTGTTACAAATTCTATTTATTGGTCGATAAATTTTTATATATATTATACAAAATAGCTATAAATTTAAGTGGTTTAAAATGTTCCCTTCAAATTATAACAATTAACTTATTGTAATTTTTATTAAGTTATTGATTAGTTAATTTGTAATAATGTATATAAACACAAACAAATTTATTTTTTTTTGGTAGGTGTATCATGCTTAGTTGTATTTTAATAGTTATACTAATTATGTGTCAATTGCTTATAGGCCATTGTGAGGAGGTGCATCATTAAATATTATTTAAATATACAAATACACTATGGATATTTGTTGACGGCAACTTTTACATACCTGTGGGATGACTTCAAAAACCTATTTGATAAGTTTTTCATCTTCATATTAATACATCTTTTTATGTACATATTTATACTAATTATGTGTTAATTGTTTACAGGGCAACATATAGAGGTACATCGATGTTTCATCAACTTCAACATTTATATCGTTGTGTGATTTTTACCTGAAACCTTATGTGTAAGTCATTTTGATTTATAATATTAATATATAAATAGGCAACTGAAAATTTGCTTTGTATATTGATGGACATACTTTGACATCAACTTTTTAGTCTCAGAGTGATTTCATCAAACACCATATAGATGAGTAATCTTAGTTTATTACAATAATTGATAACTATTTAATTAACTATGAATAAAGTGCTCAATTTTGCACATTCATAGATTGTCTCTCTGTATCAATATTGTAAATGTAAAATATGTTATATTTATTTTAAAATTAAATTAAAATGTATAATTATTTGGTTGGATTTAACAGTGTCATTTTTTTATAAATTATATCTTTTAATACAATTTTATATCAAATTATACATGTAAATCAGGAAACTAATAACAAACTCAAAAAAAAAAAAACACAATCAAAATTTATTGAAATTGAGTGAGTTAAGACTTAAGACTACTTTCGAATAGACAAACTTTTAGAAAATTAAGCACGGTTAAATCTTATATTTATGCTCTTATATTTTATGTTATCTACGATGGTGTTTTGGTGTTGGTGTTTGGTTATTAGTTCGATTGCTTTTATTATAGCCATAGTTATAGGTGTAATATAGTTAATACTTTAGATATTTCTAAATTGTTTTCCTAGAATACTATTGGTATCATTTGGAACTTGGGTTTGAAAGCGAGAGTACGAAGGGTACTTTTTTTATTATTAAGGGTAACGGCCTTTAAAACCAGTCCCCTAGGTATATATTCCTAAAACTATATCTATTGTGCAGAAACAAATAGCTATCGAGTATCGACGACATGGTGGGCAATATGGAACTCTAGGGGCTCGTAGAACCTAGCACCTCACCGTGACCCGCCCCAGTAGTATTGGCAAAGAAAAAATATGGACCTTGTCGTCTGTGTACCAATTATAGCCGCTTCAACAACGTGACAGAATCCGACTCATAACCAATGCCGGATCTCAACAAAATTAACAGGCAAATGCGGAGTGCGAAAATGTTCAGTATTTTTGATCTACAGGCGGAGTACTGTCCAAGTTTCACTCCACAAAAATGCCAAAAATAGGTACACTGTTTTCCAAACGTGTATAGGTCTATTTCAGTTTCCGAGTCCTTCCCTCGGTCTCAAAATGCTTAAATGCTTTACATAATAAAGTGACTGTATTTAAATTCAAACCTAAAATGGTGTGTAAATTTATGTGTGTCACTTGCCACCTCCACCAAGCTGCACATTGCGACCGGACTACAGCGACGAAGAGCACCACCATAGCCGCATCAGTATGTGTTTGATAGACTTATGTTCTAATTAATACTAGGAGCTCCTTCCTGAGGTCATTGTTTGTTAATATTTTAAAATTACATTGACTTCAGTAGAGTGGCTACAAGTGTTGATTACTATAGCTTCTCAAAATATCAAAATTATTTGATTTTGTAAACTTGGAGGTCCATCTAAATACGTTATTTACTCATTAATCTTTACAAAAGTGAATGTCCTTATCTTATGAGAATAATTTATACATAGATAACTTCATTCACTCTGCAAAGATTAAATATCTCTACCGCCTCGAGACAAGATTGTCTGAACATTTCTCACTCGTCCAATAACAAAACAAAAATTACTTTTCTTTCGATCCATAGGTATGTTTTGCATGTTTTCGGATGGTAGTTCTATAAATATAATTGAATGTCATTCGTAAAAATGCAAAGTGGGCATTGAATACATTTATACATTATACTCAAGTAGTTGTTTCAGCATTAAAATTTAGATTAATCATGTTAAGAAACTTTTTGAATAATTAACAACCATGTAAAATATACAACAACGTGTTATAGATGGTTCAAATGTATAAAATTGTATTCAATTGTATTTTTTGTTACAAATAATTTTTATTTGTCGATTAGTTATATACATTTTCAAACTATAATGACTATAAGTTTAAATAATTGAAATATTAAGAGGATGTCAGCACA